>CM035429.1:88206608-88506608 GCA_020310875.1 Ceratopteris richardii
CAAAATTTGCATAGATTTGGAGTGTATAGGCCTTCAATGTAAGCAGATGTCCATATGATATGCAAGGAATGTCCAATCTATTGCATTAGACCACTTGTCAAACATGCTGCTTTATATCACATGTCTCTAATGCCAGAATGGAGCAAACCAATGATAACTTACTTGAGGTTGAAAATATTCCCTCAAGAAATGACTTTAGAAATACAAAGAAGTCTAAAGCAGAAAGCTCAAGACTGCAAACTCATTGGCAATAATCTGTACAAAAGAGGAAGAGATGGATATCTGAGACAATGTATTCATGAGAGTGACTACTTGAGAATATTAGAAACTGCACACCAAGGTGTTGCAGATGATCATTTTGGGCCCGATTGGATAATTAAGGCCATACTATTTTTTTGACTATGGTGGCCTACTCTTCATATGGATGCACATACATATGTAAAGAGAGGCGACGTTTGCCAAAGAGCTCAGTTCCCAACATGCAGACATGAGATGCCACTGAAACCCATGATGGGAGGATGTGCATTCTCTAAGTGGGGTATAGAAGGTTTTGGACCCATTAATCCCCTCGATAAAAGCACTCATGCTGAATACATCATCGTAGCTATAGATTATCTTACCAAATGGGTAGAGGCTAAGGCTACCAAAAATAATGATGCACACATGATAGGAAAATTCTTATCTGAGAATGTCTTTACAAGGTATGGATTACCTATAGAACCTGTGAGCAATAGAGGGACTCACTTTCTAAACAAAGTCATTGAATATTTGTTATAGTATTTTATGGTGATTCACGAGAAAACTATACTATATCATCCCCATGCCAATGGACAGGCACAAAGTACTAACAAGATCCTTTGCAATGTATTGACTAAACTCGTAAACAACAAGCGTTTAGATTGGGACAAATAGTTACACCATGTTGTTTGGGCATATAGAGTGGCCTACAAGACGGTACTCAATGCAACTCCCGTTCAAATGGTTTTTGGTCAAAATGCGGTGCTTCCCTTGGATTTTTTTGATACCCACCCTTAAGGTTGCACAAATGCCTCAATGGCTGGCCACAAGTTATCATCAAGGATCATAATCTTAGAACGATTAGGAGAGACTAGGTTAAGAGCATCAAAGGGAATATATGAAGCCAAGAAGAGACAAAAAGCCTATTTCAATGCACATGTAAAGGATAATGGCTTGAAGGTAGGAGATTTAGTCCTAGTCTATATGCTAAAGCAACACATACGGAAGCTAGAGAAATGTGGTTATGAACCTATGATTATAAATAGGTTTTCAATGAGCGGAGCAGTACAATTAGCCACCCTAAAAGAGGAGATAATGCCTAATTATATTAGTAGTTGTAGAGTCAAGCTTTACCAAGAACCTTTCATGCAGGATATGCTTAGAAGACTCACTCTGACAAAGAAGCACAAGGGTGAAGAAAAAAGAATCAGAGAGGAGGCTCATGCAGAAGCCCTAGAAAGCATCAAACATATGAAATTAAGAAGAGAAGGACTAGGAAGGGAACACTATTATCAATTAGAAGGCCTCCACACCAATCTCTGTACCAATGGAGAAGCCCCTAGATATCCTATGGCAACGTGTCAAACAAAGTCAATTGCTCACCCTAGCATAGTGGGTAAGAGACCATTTATTATGGCTATGCTAAGGTAGGTCACCACTCTCAAGGAGATTAGGGTTCTAATTGATTCAGGTGTTGCAACTAGTGCAATCAAGTGGTCTCACTATCAAGACATGTGACTAGAAATGCATCCTATGAAAGCATACCTCATAGGGCTAGGAGGCATGGAAACCCCTTGCATGGGTGAGGTGGACCTTCCTATCCTCATAGAAGATGTAACCTTGATGGTGAAGCTCCTAGTTTGTCATGATGATGACCTGATAGAACCATTGATTCTCAGCCAAGATTGGTTATATGATCACTCAATGGAATTAAGTGATAGAAAATGCTCCCTTCAACTCAGGATAGCAGGCCAATAGCCATTCCATGTACACGTGGATGCATCCAATTATGCTATCAAGTGTGTGTTACCAGTGAGGGCAATATAGAACTACCTATAGCATATGCAAGTAGGCAGTTGAATGCAGTTGAGAGAAACTACACCATCACTGAGAGAGAAGGATTAGGAATGGTTTACATAGTAAAGAAATTCAGTCATTACTTATTGGCAAAAAATTTCAAATTCTTCACAGACCATCAAACATTAGTATACCTAGTCAACAAGCCTTCTAACATGGGAAGATTGGTATGATGGTTTCTCCTATTAATGGAGTATGATTTTGAAGTGGTAGTCAAAAAAGGGAAGGACCATCTTAGAGCCAATCATCTCTCACAATCGACCAACAAAGAAGCCCCTCAAGGGATAGTTGATGAATTGCCAGATGCATATTTGTTTAATCTTGAAGTAGTGCCTGAATGGGCCAAGCCAGTTGTCCCATTCTCACATTTGGACCCAAGAATCCTAGAGTCAGGACCAAGGAAAGGGACATAACTAGGTCACAAACATATCAAATAATGGTAGGAAATATTTACAAGCAGAACAATAGGAAAATTCTCACCTGTTTTGTAGAAGAGATTGAGTATGATAAATGGTTGCAATTAGCACATGTAGGTGCATTAGAGCAACACCATTCTCGACACCGCACCTTACAAAATTTGCATAGATTTGGAGTGTATAGGCCTTCAATGTAAGCAGATGTCCATATGATATGCAAGGAATGTTCAATCTATTGCGTTAGACCACTTGTCAAACATGCTGCTTTATATCACATGTCTCTAATGCCAGAATGGAGCAAACCAATGATAACTTACTTGAGGTTGAAAATATTCCCTCAAGAAATGACTTTAGAAATACAAAGAAGTCTAAAGCAGGAAGCTCAAGACTGCAAACTCATTGGCAATAATCTGTACAAAAGAGGAAGAGATGGATATCTGAGACAGTGTATTCATGAGAGTGACTACTTGAGAATATTAGAAACTGCACACCAAGGTGTTGCAGATGATCATTTTGGGCCCGATTGGATAATTAAGGCCATACTATTTTTTTGACTATGGTGGCCTACTCTTCATATGGATGCACATACATATGTAAAGAGAGGCGACGTTTGCCAAAGAGCTCAATTCCCAACATGCAGAGATGAGATGCCACTGAAACCCATGATGGGAGGATGTGCATTCTCTAAGTGGGGTATAGAAGGTTTTGGACCCATTAATCCCCTCGATAAAAGCACTCATGCTCAATACATCATCGTAGCTATAGATTATCTTACCAAATGGGTAGAGGCTAAGGCTACCAAAAATAATGATGCACACATGATAGAAAAATTCTTATTTGAGAATGTCTTTACAAGGTATGGATTACCTATAGAACCTGTGAGCCATAGAGGGACTCACTTTCTAAACAAAGTCATTGAATATTTGTTACAGTATTTTCTGGTGATTCACGAGAAAACTATACTATATCATCCCCAGGCCAATGGACAGGCACAAAGTACTAACAAGAGCCTTTGCAATGTATTGACTAAACTCGTAAACAACAAGCGTTTAGATTGGGACAAATAGTTACACCATGTTGTTTGGGCATATAGAGTGGCCTACAAGACGGTACTCAATGCAACTCCCGTTCAAATGTTTTTTGGTCAAAATGCGATGCTTCCCTTGGATTTTTTTGATACCCACCCTTAAGGTTGCACAAAAGCCTCAATGGCTGGCCACAAGTTATCATCAAGGATCATAATCTTAGAACGATTAGGAGAGACTAGGTTAAGAGCATCAAAGGGAATATATGAAGCCAAGAAGAGACAAAAAGCCTATTTCAATGCACATGTAAAGGATAATGGCTTGAAGGTAGGAGATTTAGTCCTAGTCTATATGCTAAAGCAACACATACTGAAGCTAGAGAAATGTGGTTATGAACCTATGATTATAAATAGGTTTTCAATGAGCGGAGCGGTACAATCAGCCACCCTAAAAGAGGAGATAATGCCTAATTATATTAGCAGTTGTAGAGTCAAGCTTTACCAAGAACCTTTGATGCAGGATATGCTTAGAAGACTCACTCTGACAAAGAAGCACAAGGGCGAAGAAAAAAGAATCAGAGAGGAGGCTCATGCAGAAGCCCTAGAAAGCATCAAACATATGAAATTAAGAAGAGAAGGACTAGGAAGGGAACACTATTATCAATTAGAAGGCCTCCACACCAATCTCTGTACCAATGGAGAAGCCCCTAGATATCCTATGGCAACGTGTCAAACAAAGTCAATTGCTCACCCTAGCATAGTGGGTAAGAGACCATTTATTATGGCTATGCTAAGGCAGGTCACCACTCTCAAGGAGATTAGGGTTCTAATTGATTCAGGTGTTGCAACTAGTGCGATCAAGTGGTCTCACTATCAAGACATGTGACTAGAAATGCATCCTATGAAAGCATACCTCATAGGGCTAGGAGGCATGGAAACCCCTTGCATGGGTGAGGTGGACCTTCCTATCCTCATAGAAGATGTAACCTTGATGGTGAAGCTCCTAGTTTGTCATGATGATGACCTGATAGAACCATTGATTCTCAGCCAAGATTGGTTATATGATCACTCAATGGAATTAAGTGATAGAAAATGCTCCCTTCAACTCAGGATAGCAGGCCAATAGCACGTTATATTGCTTGAGATCTCTAACCACTCCCACTCACAGGAAAGTAACCCTTGCCCCCACATAATGGAAGCGAAGGTGGATTGAAAAATCTTTAGACAAATCGTCAAACCAATGGCAACCCTTTCTGGATAGATGGGGACCAACTTTTGACAGAGGAGTTCTTAGGAAATCTTCCTCCCCTTCTTTGGTCAAATGGGCACTATCAGTAGAAAGATGGGGACGATCAACCCCTCATGTGTACCCTCCACACTTCCTACATGCATGCTTAGATCTGTTGTATAGAATGCCTCTTTTCCTAATGGTCAGGACATGCAAGTGTTGGACCTCCCTTCTTTTGCAAAGCAGAGTGTCCACCCGAACTCTCACAAACCACCATGGGAAAGTCAACCACGATCTAGACACCTCAACCAAAAGCCAATCCAAACTACCCCATGGATGCAGCTCAAGTCTTCAAACGTGACCAAAAGAAAGAAAATGTGGCTACCCAAGGGTCAACAATCATTGAACACTTCCTCCAGTTTAGCGCATGAAGTAAAGACGATGAAGAGTCAACCTTGACACTCATTATTGCCAAGACATTCTCCTCTAATGTGAATTTGACAAGTCTGGGCACCTAAGAAGTGTCTGATGGCCAAGCTCAACATCACTCAAATATGGATACCTAAGGCCTATTTAGCAGCTCAAAAACTAAGCCATCTAACAAAAGTCCCTCCAAAATCACATCGATCACCTACCTCTTCACCTTCTGATCCTTTTTTGTATCTAAGCTAACAAATTGTTTCCCCTCATTACTCATAGGAAATGGGTGCTTTTAATGGCCCCAGAATCCTTAATCCCATCCATTGTACAATATGACGTCTCATGAAACTAACCTTCCTCTTTGTAATAATTCACTAATACCCAAGCTAACTGATCACCCTTGTAAAAATCAACCCTTACTAACTTGCTACCACAGTTAATGAAATCTCTCATGAATGGATATGTATGCATTATTCAGAGCATATAGGAAGTCTAACTGTTGATATATTTAGGTAGTGATGTGTGTGAACACACTAGGACCGCCGGGGCACTTTTTTCCCTCTTTAGGAGGTTTTTTTCCCCCGGCTTGTATATACGCCTATTGCCCTAATGGGCTACTTATCTTTGTACATTCTCTAGTAATACATTCACTATTATGTGTTTGTGCTCCAAGCTTCTTCTTCTTCCTTGTGCTGTTCGCGTGCTTCCGCAGACATCTATCTCCAACAATTGGTATCAGAGCAGGTCGTCACTTCATCTAGGGTGCTGTCGACACTCCTGCATTTGTAGTCCCAAAATTGCACGAATTTTGGTGAGCATACTCAGCGTGTTTCCGAGATCAAAACGGCTTCGCTCTGTGGTGCCGAAATCGCGATCTGAGCTCATTTCGGCCTCCGAACGCACTATCGCAGTGCTTGTGCAGGCTATTTCATCTTTTTGTGCCAAAGGTATATACCAGTTTCTGTTCGCCAGTTTAAGCATCTCGGAGTCTGCTACAGGTCTAGCAGAACTCGTCTGGGCAGTTCTGTTCAACTTTTTGAGATATAGTCAATTTTCTGCATCAAGGTATTTTAGTCATCGGCCATGGCTGAAAGCAGTGATGTATTCCGTATGTTGGCTGTTGAGGATAAGTAGGATGGTACCAACTACCCATTATGGGCTTATATGATGCGACATGTATTGGTTGCAAAAGGACTGTGGAACATTGTGCAGGGTGTTGAAAGACATCCTGTTACACCTGCAACTACAGGTACTGCAAATACAGGTGCTGGAGCTGATGAAGATGGTGTCGAAGATGATATTCCGCAGATTCCTATTCGTGCTGCTGTTTCTGTTGCACCTACTGCAAAGCAAATTCATTGGGATGGCAGAGATGCCCAGGCACATGCATTGATAGCCTTGTCTGTCAAACGTGCCATTATTCCTCATATTCACTCTTGCAGAACAGCTAGGGATGCTTGGGATACACTAACCACATTGTACCAAGCTAGGAATGAGGCTCGTGTTGCTTACCTCCGAAAACAGTTGGAGAGTGAGCACATGAATGAAGGTGATTCTATGGATAGTTTCCTAACAAAGATCAAAGATTTGAAGGAACAATTTATTTCTGCTGATGAGGTTATACCAGATAGCTCACTTGTGCAGACCGTTCTGAATGGTCTTCCTGATTCATATCAGAGTTTTGCTTCTACTCTTCGGTTGATGATGAAAGGCAATCCGAATGCCTTATCATTTGAGGAGTTAGTCTCTATTTTGTTGCAGGAAGATCAGTCCAGGCAGAACAGGTCCATTACGCGTGTTGCAGATCAAGCTTTCCTGGCTAGTCAGAAGGGCAAAGGAAAATGGAGCTCTTCTACTAGTAAGCAGAAATCTGCAAATGCTGCACATTCGAAGAACTAGGATAAAGATGAGAAGAAATCAGAAAAGCAGAAATTGTTTTGCAAGTACTGTAAAGGGAATGATCATATCATAAAGAACTGTCCAAAACTGGCTGCAAAAGAGGCAAAGAAGAAAGAAGCTGGAATGGTTGTTGCAGAGGCCACTACACCAAAAACAAAGTCTGCAAATCTTGTGCAGGAAGAAGAATGTTCATTTACTACTGTTTGCAGTTTTGACCCATCTTCCCATGATTAGTGCATGTCTGCAGTGGACTCAGATGTTTGGTACTTTGACAGTGGGGCAACCAAATGCTTTATTTGTGCCAGGGATAAAGAAGAATCTATTATCAGTTTCTGCATTAGCCAAGATTGGCTTGGTTGTGAAATTTGTTGATGACAGATGTACAGTTCATGATCTGTCAAATGGCGATGTTATTATTGCTTCTGGCATTTTATGTCGTGGGCTGTATAAGCTCATAGACTATGAAAGATCTGTGAATGATTCGGCATGTGCAGTTCATGATTCTCAGGCTATCTCAGATGCAAAGCTTTGGCATGCACGCTTTGGTCATCTGAATTTTGCTAGTTTGCTATGCTTGCAAAAATCTGATATGGTGTCTTCTTTGCCCAAGCTTGAGGCACCTGGAAAACATGTATGTGAAGGCTGTATTCTGGGCAAAATGCAGCATTCCTCCTTTCCAAAAGATGGATCAGTTCGGGCTACGCAGAAATCGCAGCTTGTACATAGTGATGTCTGTGGTCCTATGCAGACACCTTCTTTTGGAAACTATCTTTACTTTGTGACTTTCATTGATGATTTTTCCAGGCATGCATGGGTATATCCATTGAAGGCAAAGTCCGAAGTGTTTTTGTGCTTCAAACAATTTTTGGTTTTGGCTGAAAATCTATCAGCATGTAAAATGGGCACCCTCCGTTCTGATCGAGGGGGGGAATATATGTCTTCTGATATTAATGCATTTCTGACTGAACATGGGATAAAACACCAGTGTATAGTGCCGTATACACCTCAACAGAATGGAGTTGCTGAACGGAAGAACAGGTCACTCATGGAGATGGCGAGGTGTATGGTCAAGAGTCAGGCTTTACCACATAGTTTCTGGCTTGAGGCTGTCATGTGTGCAGCATATGTACTTAGCAGGTGTCCCACTAAAGCGCTACAGTCTATCACTCCATATGAGGCTTGGCATGATCTCAAGCCATCTGTTGCTCATCTGCGGGTTTTTGGTTGTTTGGCATATGCACTAGTGTCTGAACAACATCGCGAAAATTGGATGATAAGGCAGTAAAATGTATTTTTGTTGGGTACAGTTCTGAAAGTAAAGGCTATCGTCTGTATCATCCACAGACTAAACGCATTCTGGTTAGCCGTGATGTTGTCTTTGTGGAAGATGCTATTCAACCATTGCTTTCATGTACTAAGGAGACATCTGTTAGCTCTAAAGACATGTATCATACTTTGATGCCTCTTTTTACAGGTGGACAGTCTAGTGCTGGTCCTAATGAGGCAACTTCTCAGCCTTTGCAGGTTTCATATGATGATACAGATCATTCCATTTCTGATGCAGATTTACATGATGCACTTGTTGATGAGAGAGCTGATATTGAGCAGGCAAAAACTATGCCAAAATGGCTGGTGCAAACTTTGTGTGACAGCAAATTAGATGCACCTTTGTCATATCGTACTCGTTCAGGCTCTCATAGTGCCTCCTTTGCATCAGATTGCTATGCTATGGCTGCGTCTAGCCTCTGTGATGAGAATGAGCCTGTTTCTTTTGATGAAGCACAAAATTCAGAAAATTGGATGGCTGCTATGCAATCTGAATATGATGCTATAATGAAGAATGGTGCATGGTCTTTATGTGACTTGCCTCCTGGCAAGAAGGCCATTGGCACTAAGTGGGTATACAAGCTGAAGCGTAAACCTGATGGTACAGTTGACAGGTATAAGGCTAGGCTTGTTGCAAAGGGTTATGCACAGGAAAGAGGCATTGATTTTGATGAGACCTTTGCACCTACATGCCCTATGACTACTGTTCGGAGCATTTGTACACTTGCAACCCATCATGGTTGGAATGTACATCAGTTGGACATTAAAACAGCATTTCTGAATGGTGACTTGCATGAAGAAGTGTATGTTTCTCAGCCCCGTGGCTTTGTGGAGAAAGGGCATGAAAACCAGGTGTGCAGGTTAAAGAAGGCGTTATATGGTTTAAAGCAAGCACCACGTGCTTGGTATGAGAAGATACATGCCTATCTGATTGCACATGGTTTTGAGAACAGTCCAACTGAAAGCACCTTATATGTTAAGCGTGCTAATGATGTGCTTCTGATCATTATTGTCTATGTTGATGACATGCTACTCACTGGCCCTATTAAGAAGCATATTGCTGATTTTAAGGCTGATTTGCATGCCTCATTTGAGATGTCTGATTTGGGGCATTTGCATCACTATTTGGGCATTCAGTTTATGCAAGTTGATGGTGGAATGGCTTTGTGTCAAACGAAATATATTGGCACATTATTGCAGCGTTTTGGCCTTGAAGACTGTAAGCCTATTTCCACTCCTATGGAGACAGGTTTACGATTGAGTCTTCATGATGCTGGAGATGCATTTGATGCTGTTCTCTATCAGCAGGCTGCTGGATGCTTGATTTACTTATGCATTACTCGGCCAGATATTCAGTTTGCTGTCTCACAGATGAGCAGGTTTATGCATTGCCCAGGAGTCACGCATTGGAAGGCGGTTAAGCGCATCTTTCGCTACTTGAGTGGTACTCGGCTACTTGGGTTGTTTTATCCCAAGGAGGGATCACTACCGCCAGATTTGCATGCTTTTTTTGACTCAGATTGGGCTGGTTGCTACGACACTCGTGTGTCCACCAGTGGTTTTTGATTCATGCTTGGTAGCTCATGTATATCTTGGTTGAGCAAGAAGAAGCCTACTGTGGCCACTTCCAGTTGTGAGGCTGAGTATAGGGCAGCTTTCACAGCGACTGTTGAGTATGTGTGGCTCAGACGCCTTATGGCTGATTTGGGTGTTGGTCAGTCTTCTGCCACCACCATCTTCACTGATAGTCAGAGCGCATTGGCAGTTTCGAGGAACCCTGTGTTCCATGCTCGCACTAAGCACATTGAGGTGCATTATCACTATGTCAGGGAGAGGTTCTCTGCTGGGGAGATCAGCTTGGCATATGTGCCCACGCAGGAGAACATTGCAGACCTTTTCACGAAGGCTCTGCCTAGGGAGAATTTTGAAGCTTTCCGCAAAGCTTTGGGCTTAATTCCTTTTGTGGAGTGATTTCCACATAGCTTGGCACTTCCTTATACATGAGTGCCAGCTCCTTGTTCACTGCATCACTCCCAAGGGGGATTTGTTGATATATTTAGGTAGTGATGTGTGTGAACACACTAGGACCGCCGGGGCACTTTTTTCCCTCTTTAGGAGGTTTTTTTCCCCCGGCTTGTATATACGCCTATTGCCCTAATGGGCTACTTATCTTTGTACATTCTCTAGTAATACATTCACTATTGTGTGTTTGTGCTCCAAGCTTCTTCTTCTTCCTTGTGCTGTTCGCGTGCTTCCGCAGACATCTATCTCCAACACTAAGGACATGCATTAGTCACTGAGAGATTGTTTAAAAATCATTTCACAGCACAGGGTACCTAGGAGGCACATCAGTTATGGAAAAGGATAACCGTTTCACTATATTGGGATCGAGATTAATTTCCATGCTAATGTGTTATCCTTTTGTAGCATATCTTTTACTCAAACATTCAGGACCAACATGCAAGTAGAAGGATCTTGAGGGGTTGGCACCAATTTACCAATAGTGGATTTTGAAAATTTATCGGTGGAAGCCCATCTTTCAATGATTTCTTTGGAGTTCCAAGATTTCATGGCCCCAATGTCAATTGATGACCCACCCATTGGAAGAGTAGAATGAGTACACATCAAATCTCATTAGTTTCAGGGTTTAATAGGAACCCTTGTTGATGTAGAACATATCTATGAAGGAAACTTATGCTTTAGTGGTGACACGGCGAATATACCATTCTTCTCAGAAGACTTTGAAGAGATCCAAAATTTTGAGGAATTAAAGCCAATATGGGCGAGGGCAAGTTTCACCCTATATTTGAGTGTGCCCCCTCCTAAACCCAACTTTTATTGATGCTATTATTTAGTCACTACTCTACAACCATCAGTGAGAAAGGAACTCCCAAACACCTTTATATTGCCCTCTTTGGTGGCTAATCCTCCTTTTGAGAAGTATAAACTCTCAAGGGACCTCATTAGGGCTACTTTAAAGATTCACAGTTCTCACATGCCCATGGAGAGAGAGAGAGAGATTCATCCCAGAACCTATGAAGAAGGGTAATGTTTTGAAATAGGCACACCTATCAACCATCACACTAGAGCTATCAAAGCCGCTCCATATCTGCATGCAACAGTTTGCATTCCTAGCATAGGATTCCTTCACCTTACTGCAAAAGCATATTTGGTTTGGACTTTACCTAGCTAATATTGGCCCATAGAGCATCAACTTAGCTAGTTGGATACAAGAACAACTATTCTTGGCATTTCAAAGATGGGTAAGAAAAAGAGTAATTCATGGCTGTTGTGACATTACGAGAATTGTGTATATGTATCTTGCTTATGAAATTTTTATCAAGCAAGCCCTATCAAGTGCAGAGTTACAATAGTTTAAAGGTGCTAACAAGTCGCACAAACTAAAGTATTTGAATGGTGGCACACCACAGTGCGCTCTCCTTTTTGAGAGCTCAACAATGATATACTCGGAGTAGAAAATCGATCTCCTAGGGCCGAACACGGTTCTCTGCACAAAGGCTGCAGAATACGCAGAAAAACACAGTACATAGGGAGCACAAACACCGGCTTCTTAGGAGTTACAAATGCGGTCGAACTTACAATCTATAGCTGACCAGGCCACTATATGTTTTATGAAAGAACATATACAAAGAAGTGTCCGGTGGCCATTTGGCCTTTCACATGGACACTAACGGTAACAATCTCCCACTAAAGGCCAATATGGCCAAAGTAACTATGGGAGAAAAATAAAGAATGATAAAGAATACCTGAGTGTAAGTATTAAAACTATAGCTCCCACCTGATGGGCATGTTACACAGAATACAAGTGACTATATAAGATCATGAATCAAGTAACCCCCATCAAGTGACAACAGTGTCGAAAGCTATCCTATGGTAGAGCTTTAGTCAAAGCATCTGCAACATTACCTTGAGTGTGAACCTTCTCAAGAATAATGCGCTTAGTATCTAAGTAATCTCTAATGAAGTGATACCTCACCTCAATGTGCTTGGTCTTTGCATGATAGACCAGATTCTTAGCCAAAACAATGGCACTCTGACTATCACTGAGCAAATGAGGTACATGCTGAGGTAAACCCATATCACAAGCAAGAGGAGAAAGCCACAATGATTCCTTACATGCCTCACTTGTTGCAACATACTCTGCTTCTATGGTGGAAATAGTTGTACATTCTTAAAGAGGAGATCTCCAAGAGATAGCACCTCCAGCAAAATGAAAAATGTACCCTGATGTAGACTTACAACTGTCTACACAACTAGCATAGTCAAAGTTTGTGTAACCAATAATGGATGCTTTCCCTCTACCTAAGCATAGACACTTGTCCTTAGTGCCACTCAGATATCTCAAAATCATCTTGAACGCTTCCCAATGTTTCTTGCCAAGATTAGACATATATCTGCTCACAACTCCCACTGCAAATGCAATGTCTCATCTCGTAGCTACCATAGCATACATGAGACTACCAACAACAAACTGATAGGGAATTTTGGTCATGAATTCCTTTTCCTCACCTAATTTGGGGCAATCATCCTTGCTCAATTTCACATATGTGGGTAAAGGTGTCCTCAACGCCTTTACACCCTGCATATTGAACCTATGAAGTACTTTGGATATGTACTCACTTTGAGACAAGTATATGCATCTTTTACTCCTATCACGAGTAATGTGCATGCTAAGAATATGTTTGGCATCCCCCAAATCCTTCATATCAAATGTCTGACTCAACTTCTTTTTGAGAATTGACAAGTCATAAGAGGACTTCCCAACAATCAACATATCATCAACATAAAGCATCAAACATATCAAGCTGCCATATGAGCATCTCTTTGTGTAGAGACAGTGATCCTCATTGCTTCGAGAATAGCCTTGAGACTTCATAAAAGCATCAAAATTTTGGTACCATTGTCTAGGGGACTGTTTAAGTCCATACAAGCTCTTCTTGAGCTTAGAAACGAGACGTTCCTTGCCAAGAACTACATAACCCTCTGGTTGTTCCATATAGATCCCATCTGTAAGATCTCCATGCAAGAAAGTAGTTTTCACATCCATTTGGACTAGCTCTAAGTCCTCCATTGCAACAAATCCAAGCAAGATGCACAAGGTAGTCATCTTGACCACTAGAGAGAAGATTTCCTCAAAAATCAACACCACGTTGTTGCTTAAAACTAGTTGCAACAAGTTAAGCTTTATACTTTGGAGAAACACTATCTGATGTGAATTTTAACGTATATACCCATTTACATGGTAAAGCTTTCCTGCCCTTTGGCAAAAGGTACGAAATCCGAAGTACCATTCTTGTGAATAGAATCCAACTCACTCTTCATGGCACACTCCCACTTGACATGATCCTCTATTTGCATAGCCTCTTTATAGCAAGAAGGCTCACCGGCATTTGTTAGCATAACAAAATCTAAACCTGGAACATATCTATCAAGTGGATGTGAGACACGTGCAAAGCATCTCAATGCTTGCTAAACAGGAACATGTGCACACTAATATGATCGGACATTCTCTTGAATGTCCCTATGTCCAACATTTTATGCATGCTAACTGGAGGACTAGTATCCTCAAGCACCACTCTTCTCACTTCAACCTCGTTAATGGGCTATTTATGCATCTTAGACTCATTGAAAATGACATCACTTATTTTGATCACTGACCATGTTTTAGGATCCCATAAGTGATATCCAAATTGTCCTTCTTCAACCATATCCAAGAAAAATGCATTTCTTTGACTTATGGTCCAACTTTTGCCTAAGATTCTTGGGTATATGAACATATGCTTCACACCCAAAAAATCGAAGATGATCATGATATGGTGGCTTCCCTGTCCATAACTTGTGTCACTTTCAGACCTTTGGCAATACTAGGTGAAAGGTTAATCACATGAACTGCAGTCAATACTACTTTTGCCCAAAAGCCTTGTGAGAGGTTTGCATGATGCAATATAGAAATTACTCTACCTTGAAAAGTTCTATTCATCCTTTCAGTTACACCATTCTGTACTGGGGTATAAGGAGCTGTAAACTCTCTATGAATCCCTCTAGACTGACAGAAAAAGCTGGATTCATGTGAGGTATACTCACTCTCATTATCTAAACATAAAGCCTTAAGCTTAGTTCCTTTTTCAGTCTCAACTAAAGCAAGCTAGTTTTTGAAAGTAGGGAATACCTCATCCTTCGATTTGGTAGGATATACCCAAAAATTTCTAGTAGCATCATCTATGAAAGTAAGTAAGGACCTAGTGGGCATAGGACCACACACATTTGTATGAACAAGATCTGAAGGCTTAATTGAAGAGTCAATGTGCATTCTATGCATATTTTTGGTTTGCTTTTCATATTAACAATGCTCACAAAAGGAAAAATCAGAGAAAGATAACACAAGTAGCCAGAATGAGAAAGATTTTCCATTCCAGTACAGAGATATATGGGCCAAACAACCATGCCAAATACAAGCCATAGGCTATTCAATAACTGCTAGCAAGAGTTCTTTCTATGATACAAATAAAGGATAAAGTGAGCCAACTTTGCTTCCTTTTGCGATAACCGTATTGCCCTTTGATATACGAAAGGACTGAGCATAGAAGACCACCTTGTAACCAAGGTCATCAAGTTGATCAACTAACATCAAATTGCATGATAACTGAGGTACATGGTGTACATTATGCATAGTAAATTTTGAACCATCAATGAACTGCACAACCACATCTCCAATCCCCACAACGTCACACTTGTAAGAGTCACCAAGTCTCAGGATACCAAGAGACTTTGCTACATAATTAGAGAGCCATTCTTTGTATGGTGTCATATGGGAAGAAGCACCAGAATCTAGTGGCCACATGTGGGGAAGAGAATCAACCTTAAGAGCCTCAGTTGGCACAGTGCTATCAAGTGTCAACACATTAGCATTATCAAAAATAGCATTAATTTCTTCAATCTTCATAGTCAAAGTAGATGGTGCAGGTAACTGTTTAACATGCCCATCAACATTCTGTCCTTTATCTTTAGCATTATTTAATGCATAACAGTCTTTCTTCATGTGTCCTTTTGTATGACAATAATGACATTTGATATCCCTCTTCCTTGATTTACTTCTACTCTTATTCCGTTGACCATTCTTTTCCTTGTTCTTGCTCCTCCCAGATTGCTGATCCTTTCCTTGGTAAGAATCATGAACATTATATGCATCTCCACTCTGAGTGCCAACCATAGATTTTCTACGAATCTCCTCACTCAATAGTGCTCCACATATGTCATCATGGATGAGTTTACCACCAACTGCACTATTTCTAATAGCTATGCAAAACATATCCCATGATGATGGCAAGGTGCATAACAACAAGGCTGCTTTCATTTCATTATCCATATCCATTTTCTGAGCTTGTAACTGGGAGAATATAGCATCAAAATCATTTAGATGAGCAAAAACACTATCTATGTCCTTCGTGCAAAGGTCATATAGTTCTCTCATCAGATACACTTTATTTGATTCCGTCTCTTTTTCATATGTATTGCATAACTTCTTCCACAGCTCCTCTGCATTTTCACAGTCTAATACTGTAAAGTAAACATTATCTGTCAGGTGCAAGCGAATGGTAGACCTAGCCATTTCATTTAACTCACCCCAATCATCTTCATCCATGTCAGCATGTGTTGGAACTGAAGGACTCACCAGGCAAGGAAGCTTACGAAGGGAGTCAGAGAGAAGAGAAAGTACAAGCAGACAGAGCAGTCAACGACGATCTGGCAAGTAGGCCAATATTTTTTCAGGCCAATATTTCTTCAGAACACTAACACATATAAAAGAGGTGGACACACAAGGAGAAGGAGCAAGTAGGGAGCTCCAGGAAATGTATGTCAAAATGTTAATAGAAACCCCTACAAAAATAGTGATTTTCATCACTAAAAACCATTGTAAATACCATTTCATATTTTTGTAGCTCCATTTTGTGCAAGCCAAGGAGTCCTTGAGCTTGAGGAGCTTTAGAAGTACCTACCTGTCAGTTTTCACATTTTTTAGACTTCGTTTGAACCTCCTAATAGGGTAGAGAACCTAATTTTTAACTAGGCCGGACACTAGGTCTGGACACGGCCAAAACCTAGTAAAAAACTATAAATAGAGCTAGAGAGCTCATTTTGGGGGTTAGCTTTGTAATTGATTTGAACTTGTAAGAGCTTTTTGGAAGTAATCTAAAGGACTCCATTGCTTCTCACTCTTTGTCTTACCTTGTGTGCACGTGTGCGTGTGTATGTGTGTGCATGTTAGTGTGCTTCTCACTCACGCACTTGTGCCTTCACTTGCTTGAGGTCATCATACCATCCTCACATCTTCCCGGATTGACATTAAAGGAAGTGCTACTCATCACTGAGCTACACCAAATTTTGGCGCCGTTGTCGGGGATCGAGCTTTGAGGACGAGCGTGTGATGGTAAGACGTAGATTTGAGACGTTGGCGTTGTAGGTAATTTCTTTACTCTTCCTTATTTTTCTCTTGTTTACTTCATCATCATCACCATCATCATCCTCACCATATCCGATCTCCATCTCCATCATCGCGAATTTTTTTTTTTCAGTTTTTTGATCATATCACCTTTTCCACCTCATTTCCCTCATTTCCCTTGTGAGAGAGAGGGAGAGAGCGACTTGTGTGCTGTGCTTTTGCATGTTTTTTTGAGCTTTCTTGCAGGTACTTGCTGCATCATCATCTCCAGCACTCCGTGCAAGTACGAAACATAACGGAACTGTCTCTGTGTCGCCGACCTCCGTCGATCGCGATCGACAGAAAAATCGCCCATTTGGTAAAACAAAGTGCACCACCATAATCTACATGATGAGCACATTCCAAATCACTAAAAATAGTTGAAAAATTCCGTGTTTCTCTGTCAATCGCGACCGACACCGTCAATCGCGATCGACAGCCACGATCGACAACATCTATCAATCGTGACCGAGAGACCCTGTCAATCGCGACCGACAGACCTGTCGATCGCGACCGACATACCCCACGACCGATTGACTGCCACGTAGGACCCTGTCAATCGCGATTGACACCGTCGATCGTGATCGACAGCCACGACCGACACCTCTGTCAGTCGCGATCGACACCGTCGATCGCGACCGACTGAATTTCAACGATTGATTGACTTTTTCGCGTAGCCACGTGTCCATCGCGACGGACACAGCCCCGATCGACTAAATTCACGGCGAAAACCCGGAAAAAGTGTCGATCACGATTGACACCATCGATCGCGATTGACAGGGCTCACGACCGACTCTGTCGATCGTGATTGACGCTGTCAATCGCGACTGACATGTCGATCGCGACCGACAGGCCCCGACGGACACCTCTGACAATCGCGATTGACAGACCTGTCGATCGCGATTGACAGGCTTTTCGGCCAAAAAAATTAGGGTTTTTATTCCATGTTTTGGGGATAGTTTTTGGGCATATTGGTCTAGCAATTAGTGATTTATGAGGTCCCTACACATGTGTTTTTGAGAAAAATCCTGTGATCTGTCAGCCTGTTTGAACCCTGTTTTAGCACCAGAACATTGAATTGTCATAACTTTCTCATACGAAATCCGTTTGCTGTGATTCTTGTTTTGTTGGAAAGATCAGGATTATTAGATAGGGTATTTTGAAGTTGACCATACCCAGGGGGAACAAAATTCAGGGATCTCTAGAATTGTTTTCCAAAAAATCACAGTGCAAATTGGTGTTTGTGTTACATGAATGAAAGTGATTGGTTCTGTCTTTGGAATTTAAGTCTTGAGCTAACTTTGGAATTCTTACAGATCTATTGAGAGCATCGAAGGGCATTCTAAGCAAGAGTAAGTGCAAGCTTGGGAACGCGCTTCCTAGGCACTCAAGGGCAACCAAGAAGGAAACAAAAGGTTAGAAGCTCTCAACTCCCTCTGTCAATTCTTAGCTTAGGCTAAGAACGACTAGTGATAGGAGTAGGCCAGGGCGGCAATAGGCATTTATCAAGTTGAAGACCACCTAAATACTCAAGTTCAAGCTAACGACATAATCTTTGTACGGCTGAGAACTTTAAAGGAAAAAGAACGTAACGTGGAACAATCAACTTCAAGTGCGGAAATACACTCAAATATACCTGACGACGTGATATCAGACAAGACCATAAACACGGTAATCAACTAAAAAAGAATCAAGTAATTGGTACAAAAGAACTCAGCAACGAGGTTGTACTGTGGGCAAATTTGGGCTATTCAATTAGGCTTATGAACCTTAGATCAGGACGGCATCTAGTAAGGGATAGGCAAAGTCTTAGGTCTTCAGAGACTAGCGTTAATCATACTGCTAGGTCTTGGGCCCAGCAGCTGAGCCACCACTCGCATTACCCTAGCTCTGAGATTAGTGAATTAGAGATGTCTCAAGGCATGGACCGACCTATGGGAAGTTCAGGAGTACCATATCTGTATAGGGTGGAAGGCCCCTACAAGACGCAGTTGGAATACATTAGGACCAACCGATTAGGTACTAGCATCTATGAGGACGGCCTAGGAAGATCCGTGATCCAGATTAAAAACCCTGACCAATCCAGAGGACTAGAGCACCCAGCTGTCAAGTTTGAAAACGGAGCATACCTAGACAAGGAAGGGACAATATATGTAGTCACCAGTCACCCAGATAGGACAGATGAATTTGGGAATGTGATGTCAGAAGCGGATTTAGGTGACCTGGAGCAAGGAAACATGGGTGTAGAACCTAGAACCCCCCGAGGCAAATCTGTTCTCACTAGGATTATCACACCAGAGTGGATTCCTCAGGACAACAAGAGTATAGATCTGCTTCTAAACCGAGAGACTGACGAAGCCTTTTGGAGGTATAAATCTGATCGGCCAAATGATATAGGAACAATCATGATCTATGAGTTTAAAGATCCAGATAGCCCAGGCAGAGTGACCTACCTAGATCACGCTTCAGAGAGGATCTTTGTGGTTACAGAACATGATAGACATGCTTACACTTGGAAGGGTGAATTCATCTTCCCCCAACCGAGATCGAACGTGTCCTTTGGTCACCAAGGAGCTGGAACCTCCCACACTCATGGAACTCAAAGAGACAGACATAGCGACAGACAGGAGGTAAGCTTTGCCAACCCAGTGGGAAGAGACAGAATGAGAAGGGAAACAAATAGAGTGGAACCTGAAGGATTTAGAGCCCCAAGGAATCAAAGGAATATGGAAGACTTCCCTCTGCCAAGGCCTAGGGAACACACTAGGATTTTGAGACCGACTCAGTTAGTTAAGTCCATGAAGAATTACTTCGATGGCACAGGAGACCCATACGATCATGTGGCCGAGTTTAGGCAAGTCTTGAGAGCAGAACAAGTTGAGGACCTATTCACACAATATAATGCCTTTGGTCTAACCCTTAGGAACACTGCCCTGACATGGTTCCAACCACTAAACGAAAGACAGTTCAGGAGCATAGACCAACTCCTAGAGGCTTTCATTATTGAATTCTCTAAAAGTGGCATAAGACATAATACTTCCTCACTGATTCACAGCTTCAAGCAAACCCCTCAAGAAACCGTGAGACTTGCTGGAAGAAGATTTAGACAATATTTGGAGAGATGCCCTGTTTCGGAGCTACCCACACCAGCTACGCAAGTGGCTTTATTCTTGGATGGATTGCTAAGTACCAAATTGAGATCTTATGTGTACTTGAAGGACCCTAGGACCATAGAAGAGTGTGTACGCATGTGCATTGACATCGAGGATAACCTAGGAGAGGAGTTAGAGCTTTCCAAGATATACCAAGATTCAGATAGTGCCTCTAGCCTCTCTTCCACGCAATCCACATCAATTGAGGAACTTGCAGAGAAAGTAGCTCAGAAACTAGGTGTCTCTAGCAAACAAATCCCAAGGTTTGCCCCTGTGAAAAGATGCTATACTTGTGGAGGCGACCATATGGCGAATGTCTATCCCATTATGGCTCAACCCCAAGTAAATCCTAGTAGCCAGTACTACACCATAGAACGAAGATACACCAATCATAGAGCACAAGACTGCCCATACAATAAGCAAGCGGTTAGGCAAACCTACCCTCAGCCATACCCTCAACAAGGCAGATATCAGAGCCAATACCCACCACAACAATATACTAGGCCTCAGCAAAATTACCAACCGCAATATCAGACCCAACTGAGACCCCAGCCAGTGCTAGCACAACAACCACCTGCTCCCACTAATGTGATTCCGGTAAAGTATGCAGCTGCAGAAGAAAACCTAAATAGGGCCATAGTGCCAGTAACCCCATTGCTATCAGAGAGTGACCCCAGTGACCATAGTTTCGATTCTACACATGTTGATAGCCCCTAGGCATACTACATGCAGTCTCCTGAACATGGTGAGTCCTACTATAGTGAAGAGCCAAATGAACCTAGTTGGGAGTCAGATTACATAAACGTCATGTATGCAAACCCCAACCCTAGACCCCAACCTAGGCAGGTAAGACCCCCATTCCCTAGAGGACCATGCTACAGATGTCAGGGAGATCATCTCATTCCTGATTGTCCCTTGCCTCCACCTACACAACCCCAGTCAGTGACGATCCAGGGCTTTTGCCAAGATTGTGGAAAGGAGCACCTTTTACGAGACTGCCCAAAGAATCCTAATAATATGCCGAAAATCACTCCTATCAATGTTATTGGGTTAGTAGTAGACTCTACAGGAAGTGTGACGTCCACTGCACCAATACAGGTAGTCACTAGAGCTCAGGCCATGCAGCAAAACCAAGGGGCAGGCCAGGAAAAGAGCCCCGAGGTGAGTGAAACAGAGAGCATGACCAAGAAGAGGACTAGAGCTTGGAGAGATAGTCGTGAAAGAATGAAAAGGCAATGGGCAAAAAAGATGAGTGAACTCGAGGAAAGCCTCAGAGAAACAAAGGCCAGGATAACTGAACTCACATCTCAAACTCCCTCTCACACTACCCCACCACCACCATTCCCATCTCCATCCGACCCGCCACCTTCCAACCCACCTCACACAATTCCACCACCCCCAAGAGTAGGATCAGTCCTAGCAGATCCCACTCCGGAGGACCTTAATATGATGCTTAAAGCATATCAGGCCAGAATCCAAGAAGGGCCAAACGTAACTGATTATGAAAAGTGTTACCCTAGAGCAGAATTAGAGCTTGAACGAACCAAAATTTGTGCGAAGATGGTGGAATTGGCTCAGACCATGTTTGAAGCCAGTCGCCTATTTAACATCTCTAGTTCAGCAAAGACACAGTTGCACTTTGATGGATTGTTAGAAAGAATAAAGAAGTTAATTGCACAATCAGAAAAGGAACCCGCCTCTCAACACAAGGATAAGGCAAGTGAAGGTGTAGGTCTTCCTGCCCAGGAAGCCTATGCGCCTAACTCTACGGAGCCAGACACATCATCTTCTATGAATCGGTTCACACCAGAATTCCTAAGAGAGATTCAAGAAGACAAATGGGCTAAAGAAAGTGAAGTCCCTCCTCCCATTGAACTGGTGGATGATGCACACGACCAATTCCCACAAGACATCCCATCCATTTATGAGGAGCAGGAGAGCACCCAATCTCAAGAAAGATTAGACTTTGAGTCTAACTCTCTACAAGAATTACCCCACTTCACAGGCCCATGGGAAGCTAAGTCTACTTGTATGAGAGCACCCATAGTCATGGTACGAAACGAGGACTCGGTCATACCTAGGAACACAGAGGTAGTGAAAAACACTAAAGTACAATGCAACCTCACCTTAGAAGAGCTACTCAAAGTAAGACCAGAGCTATGTAAACATGTAGCCAAACAAGTACCAGAGATAGCAAAACCTCGTTCCCAGGTAGGATCCCAGAGAACAGTGCCAGAAATACCATTGGACAAGATATGAGACATGAGTGAGGGTGAAGAGGGAAACACATATCTTCCCATCACCCATCAAGGATACACCACCAAGGCCATTCTAGATTCAGGTGCAGGTGTTGCAATTGCTACCACTTCCCTATGGAAGCGTTGGGGCAAGCCAGCACTCAGGCCCACGAGGATGAAATTGCAAATGGCCGATGGTCATCTAGAGAGACCCTTAGGGCTGTTAGAAGGAGTAACTCTCACCACTTGTGGTGTCGAGTTCGAGCATACATTTGCTATATGTGATTTTAGCAAAAATCATGCCTATGAAATGATCTTGGGACGACCCTTTATGCGACAGTTGCAAGTGGTACAAGACTGGGGAACCAATTCCTTGTACCTGCAACACCTAGGTGTTACGACCAAAGTGAATCTCAAAGATTACTCTCATAGAGATGTCCCTCCTATCCAATGGAATCCCCTCCATAGAGCCAAAGATGATACGGAATCGGTGCATTCCATAGGATCAGGATCCTCATGGAGCATGAAGACACCCACTTATGGATGTGCAAAGTAGCAGTAGAAGAAGAGAAGAGAGAAAAAGCCAGAGAGGTAGGTGCAAAAGAAACACATAGATCAATTCAAGACCCGGCCTATGCACCTGTAGTCTTTCCTGACGAAGAATTTGAACCCCACGGTTGGGCAGAAATCTTAGCAACAATGGATGTAGCCATCAATGAAGAACAATGGACACCTCACTGTGATGAAGATGGCTATGACATTTCAATCTTCTCCATAGAGCCGATCATGGGAGAGGCAGTGTTAGAAGAGTGTGAACCTAGCCCTGATGCATTTGAAGATGCAAGTGACTCCGATCTAGAGTCAATCATCATGGACCCACCTTTTGCATCGGATGAAGAATACTTCTATGAAGTAGAATTTCAACCCTAGAGGCATGGAGAGCTTACAAAGGATGTAAGGCTAGCCACACATGTGACCCCGAAGGAAGAAGGAAAGAAAAGAAAGAAGAAAGAAGTCACACCAGAAGAGGAAGAATCTTTGTTTGAGGTCCCGGAAAATTTTAAGAAGTATGAGATAGATGACAGGAGAGTCATGATCAGAATGCCTAAACGAGAGGCACAATCAGGGGAGGCCTATGATAACAAAGAAACCACCAAGAAAATAGTGGTAGCCATGGACAAAGGGGAAGAGAGATGCACGTACATAGGACATGACCTGATAGAAGAGGAAGAACAAGAGTTGATAGCCTTGCTAAGAGAATACAGAGTTGTATTCGCTTGGAGTTACAAGGATTTGAAAGGCGTGGACCCCGACATATGCTCACACACTATCCCCATGACCTCAGCTGCCAAACCTTCTAAGCAAAAGCCATACACATATAATGATAATTATGCTGCTAAGATCAAAGAGGAGATAGATAGACTGGTTGAAGCTGGATTCATATATGAAATTGAGCACACTGAGTGGGTATCCCCCATAGTAGTGGTGCCCAAGAAAAATGGGAAGCTGCGTGTATGCATTAACTTAAAGAAGGTCAATGCAGCCACAATTTGAGATAACTATCGCTTCCCATCACAGAGCATCTCTTAGAAAGAGTAGCAGGCAAGGAAGTGTACAGCTTCCTTGATGGATTTTCGGGCTACAATCAAGTAGCCATAGCTCCAGAAGATCAGCATAAGATGGCTTTTGCCACTGAATGGGGCATTTTTGCCTTTAGAGTAATGCCATTTGGGCTTACCAATGCACCAGCTACCTTCCAGAGGCTGATGTGCCATGTATTTAAAGAGTTCCTAAGGAAGAACTTAGAAGTCTATGTTGATGATCTTTGTGCTCATTCCAACATTAGGCAAACCCATATTCCTGAACTCAGACAAATCTTTGACAAATGTAGAGAATATCAAGTCTGCCTGAACCCAGAAAAGTACATTTTTATGGTTAGGCAAGGCAAGATTCTAGGACACATAGTGTCAAAGAATGGCATATCCACTGATGAAGAGAAAGTAAGAGCCATAGCCGAGTTACCTAGGCCGAAGAATGTCAAGGAAGTACAAGCTTTCATGGGGCATTGTGGTTACTACCGTCGGTTCATTCATATGTATCCTGTCATTGCAAAGCCCATGTACTGACTTCTGACTAACTTTGAGTGGACTGATGAATGTGAGAATTCCTTCAATGAGCTGAAACGGCGATTATGTTCAGCACCAATCTTAACCACACCAGATTGGAATAAACCCTTTCATGTTCATGTGGATGCATCCAATTATGCTATTGGATGTGTACTCGCACAACCTACCGGTGAAGGTAATATGGATCTCCCAATCGCCTATGCTAGTAGACAACTGAATGCAGCTGAACGAAATTATACCACTACGGAGAGAGAAGGATTAGGCATGGTATATGCAGTTAAGAAGTTTAGACACTATTTGCTGGCAAATAAGTTTAAATTTTTTATTGACCATCAGGCATTGTTGTACTTGGTAAACAAACCTTGCAACACAGGAAGATTAGTAAGATGGTTTCTCTTGCTAATGGAATATGATTTCGAGGTTGTGGTAAGGAAAGGGAAGACTCATTTGAGAGCAGATCATCTATCTAGGCTCACATCGGGAGAAGCCCCACAAGGAGTGTCAGATGACCTCCCTGATGCTTGCCTGTTTAATTTGGAAGTGGTGCCACAGTGGGCTAAGCCATTAGTGCCAGTATTGACATACGGGCCTAACCACCCAGTAATAAATACACAGGATAGAGAGGTAGTGAAAGCCCAAAAGTATCACATCATGGCAGGAACTATGTACAAGCACACAAATCAAGGAATCTTGGCTTGTTGTGTGGAAGAGGATGAGTACGCTAAATGGTTGCAATTAGCACAATGTAGCTACATTAGAGCAACACTACTCAAAGCCACGAACCCTACAGACACTAAGGAGACTCGGAGTGCATTGGCCAACTATGGAAGCTGATGTCCAGAAGTTGTGCAAGGAATGCCCAATCTGCTGCACTAAACCACCTGTGGAACATGCCACTCTTTATCAAGTGTCCATAGTGCCAGATTGGAGTGAACCCCTAGTATCCTTCCTGAAGATGAAAACATTCCCTCCAGACAGGACCCTGGCTAGGAAAAGGAGTTTAGAACAAGAAGCCCTGGATTACTCACTCGTTGGCGATAATCTGTACAAGCGAGGTAAGGATGGTTACCTGAGACTATGTGTCCATGAAAGTGAATATCTCAAGATCTTGGATACTGCTCACCAAGGTGTAGCAGGAGGACACTTTGGACCAGATCGGGTGATCAAGGCAATACTATTTGCGGGCTTTTGGTGGCCAACCCTTCACATGGATGCACATACCTATGTGAAACGGTGTGATGTTTGTCAGAGAACTCAGTATCCTATACGCAAAGATGAAATGCCATTGAAACCTATGATGGGTGGACGTGCATTCTCTAAGTGGGGAATAGACTTTGTAGGTCCTATTAATCCCCAAGCCAAGGGTTCGCATGCTGAATATATCATTGTGGCCACGGATTATCTAACCAAGTGGGTAGAGGTAAAAGCCACAACGAAGAACGATGCTCAAACAACAGCTAAGTTTTTATTTGAGAATGTGTTCACCAGATACGGGTTACCTATAGAGCTAGTCAGTGATAGAGGCACTCACTTCTTGAATGAAGTTATTGAAAATCTTCTCCAAGAATTCTTGGTAGTACATAAGAAGTCTGCCCCCTATCACCCTCAAGCTAATGGCCAGGCTGAGAGCACCAATAAGATCCTATGCAATGTACTGACGAAATTAGTGAACAATAAACGCTCTGATTGGGACAAACAGCTACACCACGCTGTTTGGGCATACCGAGTCGCCTACAAAACGGTACTCCAAGCCACCCCCTTTCAGATGGTATTTGGCCAAAATGCAGTGCTACCGTTGGACTTCTTAATACCTACATTGAAAGTGGCACAAGAGCATGAATGGACGAGTCATGAACTCTC
This sequence comes from Ceratopteris richardii, assembly GCA_020310875.1. Taxonomy (NCBI): domain Eukaryota; kingdom Viridiplantae; phylum Streptophyta; class Polypodiopsida; order Polypodiales; family Pteridaceae; genus Ceratopteris; species Ceratopteris richardii. The sequence goes on from CM035429.1 coordinate 88,232,891, forward strand.
TTCTAGACTTTTTGACCTTGAACGATTAGGAGAAGCAAGACTGAGAGCGGCGGCAGGAATATATGCAGCTAAGAAACGACAAAAGGCATACTTCGATGCCCACGTTAAGGATAAAGGTTTGAAGGCAGACGACCTAGTACTAGTCTAGACTTTGAAACATGCGAGGAAACTAGAGAAGAGAGGCTACGGACCCATGATCATTAATAGAATCTCAACAAGTGGAGCAGTGCAACTAGCCACATTAGAAGGCGATGTTCTCCCAAGCTACTTAAGCGGATGCAGAGTCAAGTTATATTAGGAACCTCTCACAGAGGAAATGCTAAGTCGACTCAACACTGCTAAGAAACGCAAAGAAGAAGAAAAGCGAATTTGAGAAGAAGCTCAAGCAGAAGCTTTAGAGCGCATACAGAGAATGAAATTAAGAAGACAAGGCAGAGAGAAACCTAGGCCAGGTGCATATGCAAATCAAGGATATCATGTGGCTATGTGTGAAGTTTTAGGTATCAGCGCTCAAAGGATAATTGATCGACGTCCTTTTATAACCTTAGAGATAGGACAAGGAAAGGGTGCAAGGACTGTAAGAGCCTTGATTGACTCAGGGGCAGCCACTAGTGCTGTTAAATTGTCTTACTGTCACGAGTTGAAGTTAACTGTCAATCCTATAGAAGCATATCTCATAGGATTGGGAGGTGTGGAAACCCCTTGCATGGGCGAGGTGGAACTTCCCCTCTATATTCAAGACGAAGCAATGACCGTCAAAGTACTAGTGTGTCAAGATGAGGACCTCACTGAGCCTCTTGTCTTGGGTCAGGACTGGATCTATGATCATGTAGTCAACCTAAACCTAAGAAGTGGACTTCTTCAGGTATGGGTAAATCATAGTCGAATTACAGTTGAATTGGAAAATGAGGCACTCAAGGAACTAGGTAAGGCACGAACTCCTGGTCCTTCCAGGGGCGCACATGAAGTTGACAATGCTATTCTTGTCCAAAACTGTATGATGCAGAACGAGGATTGTCTCAACAACGGAGTCAAGGATAAGACGGCACTCCCTTCTTTTCCAAAGGCCAGAGGGATGCAGCAACCAAAGGCAGATCAAATACAGAAGAAGCAGAGCACTACCTATACTGGAGGCCAAAAAAAGTAGCAAAGCAGATTGTTTCAGCCGTTAAAACAAGTATGGAGGCAGAAAGGCGAACACCCTATTGCGACCATGCCAATCCCACGGCCAAAACCTCTTATTAGTAGTCAACAACACGACACTAATAAGAAGTCTTTCATAAAGTCTTCTACGAAAGTACAGTCTATTTGGATACCCAAGAAGTCGATGAAGGCCAGCCCACAATCACGACAAATCTGGGTGCCTAAGGCTTGCTTGCGGGCTCAAATAGCTACACCAAGGCCACACCCTCTACAACACGTTTCACTTGCTCAAACATCCGATGCTCATTCTTACACATCACGCACGAACACACATTCTTCCATTAGCACAAGTAGAATCACTTGTAAATGGGTCCCTAAAGAGCCTCATTTTCAAGTAGATACCCCTATCAAACTCTTCAGAGTCTCCACAAAATCAAGATCAAAGCCCATCCACTACATTTGGTAACATAAAACTTGTAATAAACCCCCAGACCCCAGTTGTAAATGCATGCCCACCTACTAACTACATCACTCTCTCACTACATCATTCCACTTAGCTTCTAGATCTACCCAATTCCTAACTACACGCACAAGCACCAAGCACTTAATAGCCTACTAATCTCTCCCGAACCTCATGTTAATGTTGTAATGGGGACACAAATGGTTCTACCTTGTCCTTTACAATATTAACACATGTTTCTATATTCTCACAGAATTAGGAGACAAGAAGTAACATGGCAGATACGGCAGGAACTAGCTCCCAGGTAGGCACAAGCCCCCAAGTCGTGGACATTGAAAGTCTTCTCGTTGAGGAGGAATTGAAGGAACGACCAGTGGCATTGAGGGCATTACACGCCATACCGGTTTAGAATCCTCCACAGGGGCACACAATGCCGGTCAGCAAAAACTCACATTGGTTCAGTGATGTGACAGGACCCCTGGGTGAAGGCACTTACATGTGGGAGGCCGAGATAGAATTCAATGGGTGCTGGGGCAGATATCACTTTTTCACCAGGGAATTTGAGAGATTGCAGAATAATGAAGGACTGAAACCTATATGGAAGAAGGCGGGACTCTACGATTACTTCAAATTCCAATTGCCAAAGCCCGATTTTCTAAGGTGCTCTTATTTGATTAGCACCCTCACTCCGAGCAAAGACAAAAAGGGATACAGCTCCTTTGTCCTCCCATCTCTCACAAGGGGCAATGAGCTGAAGCGCTTCAGGCTGACTATCAATTTGGTAAGGGAAGCTCTAGACATGAAAGGTATGCACATTCCTACGGAGAAAGAGACAATGGTCCCCGACAATATGAAGAACAGGAATCTGACAAAATTAAAGGACATGGTGGCAATGACGCCTACAATTGCCATTCACTTGCGAATGGTCATGCAACATTTTTCATTTCCCGCTCAAGAGAGGTTCACAATGCCACCTAAGAAGATATGGTTTAGTCTATACTTGGCGGATGCCTTTGATTTGACAATCAACATGCCCCACTGGATTATCAACCAAATCCACTTGGCTCATCAAAGGTGGTATAAAAAACAAAAGTCTGTACTGTATGGATGCTGTGCTCTCACCAGGATTGTGTATAGATGTTTGGCTTATGATGTGCCAGTGCAGAGGGCGTTAAATTGGACCAGGGTACAGGAATTCCAACGTAGACTATCAACCGCAGGACCGCCATCTAAGAAAATGAGAGGCGCAGTTCAGATGCCCTGTGCACAACCCCGCGGTGCGACATTGACACCAGAGACAACTCCACGACTTCCAAGGCGGGTACAACCCTTCACTATCAGATTACCAAGACACAGCACTGATGGACCTAATCTGGTGTTCCCACCCGTACCAACCGACTTAGAGTTTCCTCACGGATTCACATTAGAAGACCTAACTGATGAGGAGGTAGCCAGAATAATCGAAGCTGTTAACGCGGAAGTCGAGGCAGAGCAAGCTAGTGGACAACAAACTGCTACTCACCAACCCCATCCCAGACAACCAGATGTCGTCGATGTGGAGGGTGAAGAAGAAGAAGAACAAGAGGAGGAACATGATGGACAATCCGAGGAAGAAGAGCAGGAATATGATCAGGAAGCTCTGTAGGTACTTGAAGGTGCTCCAGCTTATACGAAGGCATTGAAAAAGCTCTATGATACCATGAACAGAGTTCAAGAGCAACATAGACTGTCCCTAGCAGCAGGCAAGGCCCTCATGAATCAAATCCTTGAGGAGGAAGGCGTAGGCGAGCAATACCGCGCCACTCTTGACATGATATCTGAGGCCTTAGGAGTACCTGAGACGGTGCATACCGCCCTTGCACAAGCACGAAGAACGGAGCGAAGATAGGCAGACGTCCCCCTCGATTAGGAAAGCAGATGAATGTATTAGTAGCAGAACCACAAGGCACATCCACTACCACGGGCACCGCACACACGGTCCATGATACTGAGGAAACCCATGTATCAAGTGCACCTCCGTCACCCCCTTTGCCACCCCTGCCTCCAACTCCACCACATTCACCTCCCACTACCAGTGTAACCACTACTGTCACCGCCTTCGAGTCCACTACCCATACCGAAGCACAGACCGTCAGTCAACCCACACAACCCACACACCCTATATCCACCTCTTTTGTCTATACGGCCATTGAAACAGTAATTCTAACCGCAGCCACAGAAAATCTCGTTCCCCCAATCACACTTCCGGGCAGTTCGTATTCACAATTGCACACACCACTGTACACTTTCACCACTATCACCGCACCCACAATTCCAATATTCACAATCACTCCCACTATTGCATGCACCGTTGATCTTATGGACATATCACCCACCTCCGCACCTCTCCCTCCCCCCATACACCCACCATCTCCCATTCCCCCACCTCCCACTTCACCATTTTCCAGCACCGCATCCACACTTCCATTCCCCTTCCCTTCTGCATTCAACACCCTTCCCGCATCCACCCCTATTAATAATGTATTTAATAATATGTATCAGTGTATGTCGCAACTACAACAGCACTACCAACATCTTGATAACCAACATACGCGACTCTTTCGAAGCCATGAGGAACTTCAACTACGATTCATTGATCTCGAAAGGGAAAAGCGGCTACTACAACAACAGCATGCCACCTTACAGGAACACCATGAACAGCTAGTAGCCAATCCACCCCAGTCATATGCAGAAGAAAGGAAACAAATGGATGATCTACTGCACTCCCAGATAACGGAGAATCTCAAGCTTAGATGCAACCTAGCCCTCCTACGAAAACACATGCCTACAGCACTCGAAGAGAATAAACGGCTGCAGAAACAGAATGAAGAAAACTTGGAAGCAGCCATGGAGGGTTCCCTGCAAGAAATCGACCCAGAGAAATTCAAGGCCATTCCCTCAGAGAATATGCAACTCGTGTTAGAAACCCATGCCGACCTACTGGAGGCCCATGCAGCATTGGAACGAGAAAGAGATGACCTACTCAAGCAACTGGCAACCTAGCAGGAGTCACCAAGCAAAGTCTCCACCGCAGTTGACACGTCTGAAGAAGTCAAAAAACTCAGAGCAGAACTAGAAGAATTATGAAGTAAAGTCATGCAATACGAGCATCAACCCTCTCCACTTGTAGAACCGGAACCTGAAGACTTAGTACCCATTGAAGTAGAGGAAACCTTCGAAGACCCATACGTTCCCGTGCCTGCACCAGGGGGCAAGCAAACAGAAGAGGGCATGGACACCATCGAGATAGAGGCTCCTGAATGGATGCAGAGGTTAGAGAAAGTGGCCACAACCCATGATGATAGAGTGGCAGTTCAGATAACGTCAATGTCACGATTGGAAGAGGTAGTTATAAAATCGGAGTACTTTCGAAACCTCTCCCATCATAGGTGGATCGGCACATCCGACGATTTGTATGTTCCTTTCTGTGTCCTAATGGCAGACTACAATGCCGAAATCAAGCACCACACCTCAAAAGAACCAACCTCGGCTACACAGTTTGCACCGGACGACATCCCAGCAAGTGCCAAGCAGGGTAATATACATCAACCAACGTGGAGGATTCTTCTACTGGAAACCTACCCAGAGATGGTAAGAACATGGAATAACATGCCTTTGTACATCAAATACAACCCATGCTACTGCCCTGTATTTCGACGAAGGTCATGGCCAGAATACACAAAAACTGTGCTTACAACCCAAGGATGCGAGAAATGGCTCAATTATGTCTACTTAGCACCACCTAAAGGCCAAGCTACCATAGGATATATGATCTCGACGATTCGGCATTGGGGGGTCAGGTTTAAAAACGTACCAGATGTCATGGCCCAAATGTGCCTTAAAATTTTTGAACTCATGTTGGTCACCTTCAGGACTTTCAAGAATGTCAAGGAACCTCATCTATCAGCTCTTGGATTTAATGAAGGTAATGAGGACCTTGTCTACGACATGAGCGCAACACCATCTATTAATGTTGTATATGCATGGCACGTGCGTATCAAGTATCTACCAGCCTGCTTCAAACAGACGTTTGAAGAAATGTTTGTCACGGGATTCTGGGAATATCATTTAGAGATATTCATTCCCAGACCATCACATTTATTGCAGTTATTTGCAGTGGAACAAGCTCTCCATTCCGAAAAGTTACGTATACCACATCCAGAGGTTCCCGGGCCGGTAGATTGGGATGCTCTACTCACGGACTTGTCCAAAGGGTTGCGGATTGCAGAACATCACTTAGCACAAGACGTTGTTGAGTACTACATCCAACGACCCACCCAACAAGGGTCTGTCAGGGACGACAAACACGAGAGAGGGGGGGGGGGTGTTGGAACTGAAGGACTCACTAGGCAAGGAAGCTTACGAAGGGAGTCAGAGAGAAGAGAAAGTACAAGCAGATAGAGCAGTCAACGACGATCTGGCAAGTAGGCCAATATTTTTTCAGGCCAATATTTTTTCAGGACACTAACGCATATAAAAGAGGTGGACACACAAGGAGAAGGAGCAAGTAGGGAGCTCCAAGAAATGTATGTCAAAATGTTAATAGAAACCCCTACAAAAATAGTGATTTTCATCACTAAAAACCATTGTAAATACCATTTCATATTTTTGTAGCTCCATTTTGTGCAAGCCAAGGAGTCCTTGAGCTTGAGGAGCTTTAGAAGTACCTACCTGTCAGTTTTCACATTTTTTAGACTTCGTTTGAACCTCCAAATAGGGTAGAGAACCTAATTTTTAACTAGGCCGGACACTAGGTCTGGACACGGCCAAAACCTAGTCAAAAACTATAAATAGAGCTAGAGAGCTCATTTTTGGGGTTACTTTTGTAATTGATTTGAACTTGTAAGAGCTTTTTGGAAGTAATCTAAAGGACTCCATTGCTTCTCACTCTTTGTCTTACCTTGTGTGCGTGTGTGCATGTGTATGTGTGTGCATGTTAGTGTGCTTCTCACTCACGCACTTGTGCCTTCACTTGCTTGAGGTCATCATACCATCCTCACGTCTTCCCGGATTGACATTAAAGGAGGTGCTACTCATCACTGAGCTACACCATGCTTCTTTGAAATTCCATTTACTTGCTTCCATTGCCTCCTTTGAATGAGCACATCTTTAATCTGATTCTTCCATAGAGCAAAGTTTGTGCCATCAAATTTTCGGATCTCAAAATGGTCTTTGCCTTGCAAGTTATAGCGCCTCCTTGGAACACTGGCACTAGACATTGATCCACCAGATGTGCATGGGACCTCTGATGCCATGATGGTAGAGAACTGAATAGAATGATAATGGAGCTAGAAGAGTTCAAACACCAATGAATAAGTGTATCAAGGAGTAAATCAACCACTGTATAGTTGACAAAACCAAAAATTTGGAAAAAGTTTTGCCAGAGTATCCTCTACAAAATGAGCATATGAACAGTGTCAAAGTATCATAAAACTGCAAGTACTGACATGTTTACCTGCATAGTGAATCACTGACTCCACTGTGTCAGTTACCCAATAGAAGCCAACTAGGCTTATCGAGCACCTATGAACAACTATCATACATCTCCTATGGCAAGGCTAGGTAAGTCTTCCACCTACATCATCAAAGAAACCCTAACATCTAGGTGTCTCCCAGTTAAGAAAACCTCACCACGACCCTCTGTATCAAATGTAAAAGGCTTTATGCAAAAAATGTAACCGCTATCTCAATGACCACATGGATGTACATAAGCGATATCCACAAAAGCGTACATGGTGTGTATGTGCTCAATATACACTAAAAGACTAAATGCACAGCCCAAAAACTAGCCAACAACACGTGTAAGTTTTTGTCAACTCTGATGTTCTAGGCTCAAAAAACTTGCATAAATTCACAGTTGCTCCTCCCACCAAAAGTGAAAACCTTTCGAGAAACCTATAGTTTTATGAGTGTGGCTGAAAACACAGCCCAAATGTTGATATTTTTTGTCGAAGAAGTACAAAGAACACTCTTCTTGATGTTCTTGGACCTGTGTGAAGAGAACTATGTGTAGAAGTACACCAAAATGGATCCAAAAGACACCCCAAAAATGCTTCAAAAACAGGATTTGAAAGCAAAGAATGAAGCTTTGAGGGACGAAAACATGTTCAAGGTAATGTTAACCTTGGTCTTTCCCCTTCTTTAGACACCACAAGAGTGTAGCTTAGTGGTAAGAGATTGCCACATGTAAGCGAGCTCTAGGGGGAACATTACTAGGATGGGTGACCTCGGAAGTATCAGGAACCTCTATCTTCCTTGATCATTGAGGTCCTCCATGGCACGTAGCTAATGGTGCCAATGATGAATTTGGTGAATTAGGTGACAAGGTATGCCCAGGTCTATGCCTTGGTCGCCACCTTAGTCATAAGCCTTGGAGAAAGCCTTGGGTGGGTGGGCGGGTGCTTGCTTTGCTCACACAAAACGAACAAGTCTTTTGCATCAAAATGCTCTGATACTAGTGAAGTATTTCAATGGCAATGCACCATAGTGCACTCTCCTTTTTGAGATCTCCACGATGATATCCTCAGAATAGAAAACCAATGTCCTAGGGCCGAACACGATACTCTGCACATAGGCTACATAATACACTAAAAAACACAATACATAGGGAGCACGAACATAGACTTCTTGGGTGTTACAAATGGACACTAACAGTAACAAAAACCACCAAAGCCATGCTCCAAAAAACAAATGAGGGGGTCCATTCCATGTCTACAAGTACCTGCCTTGCCATGCCCTCAACCATCACCTAAACAGTCACAAATGGAACCTCAATTGGCAGTGCCGACAATCCGAATTTGCTTGTCACGACCCCTTACCTTAGAAGGCAATTCTAGTGCAGGTATGACCTCTCAAGCAACCACAATAACAACCATAGTTATTATAGCTCAAGTAATACTGGAAACCACAACTATAATAGGAACCGAAGCATTTGCCTTCCCAATACCAAATCTAGAAGCTGAGGCATTGAATACTACGTTTGATTTCAAAATACATGATGATTTCTCTAGTGAGTTCCAATTATCCTCCGATGCCTAGTTCTTTTCACAAGAATATGAATGCCCCAGCTACCCCAAATCTCCATCTAAATCTGAAGGTGAACAATCTATGTCATGTAAAGAGGATAAATATAGAACATTCACTAATGATGGCAATGAGGATGATAGAAGTCAACAGAGCCAAGGTACAAATGCAGAGGATCAACAAGAATAGGATGAGGTGCAAAGGGAGCCCCAAGGAGACATGAGTACTATAGGAGATGACACATCAGAAGCAACTACCTACACCATTGTCATTCAAAGATAATAAAACAACATGCAAAAATTTTGGGCAAGAAGGGAGATCACAGAGCAACATAATCAAGAGATTTTGCAACAAGAATTGGTCAACAATGGACTTAAGGCCACTTTTGTAAATCATCTTAATGAATTAAATCAAGCTATGGGCATGGTAGAAGCATTATACTTCTTAAAAAACAAGTCTCTACCTTAATTTGATCCTCGAAAAGTGTGATTAATGTCATGATTGGGGGAATATATTTAGGGACTAATTGAAGCCACTACCTTAGTTCGATCCTTGACAAGTGTGATTAATGTCATGACCGGGGGAATATATTCGGGTACCAATTGAGGCGAGCACCACCAGTCGCCAAGAAGAATAGTTTATTGTAGACATGCCAACCAGAGATGACACCACCACCACCACCATTGACATGTCCTATTCTCAAACAACCTCCCTATCCACCCACACTTGAGACATTGCATCTATGTCAAAACCCAACATACAGTCACGTGTACATCCCATGTCACCAGTCACCAGCTCCCCACACCACACTGTTCCTAGCTCATCTCCATCTAGTCGTACCATTTCTATTCTAGCATCACTTGAATGGGTTAACCCCATCCTTACAACTTCCACAACCCTTTCAACACCATTTACTACATTGACCTTCCAACCAATAGCTGTAAATCCTTTCCTAACATTGCATATTGCATCTATTCCTTTCCCTCAACACCCTTTTCTTACCCCCCATACTCCAATTCATCTTTCGTCCCAACACCCATATTCTATCTCAACCATCTCCTTCTCATCGATTCGTGCTCAAACCTCCCAAGGTAACATACTCATCAACTTTTGTAAACCCTGTATTCACACCAACACAATCACACACTATCACACCAATTTTTACTATTAGTTCACTAGGTCACACTTCTAGCGATATGGATATTTCACTACCCACTGCATCCCCACTCACGATGACTACTTGCATCACCATTATTCACACACCCACTCCCACACACTTCTCCACCATCACAAATGCATCCACACTATCTTACCCGACCCCCATTCCCCCTGCATCACACATAGAACAACATACCTTTTTGTGACCTCCTTCACTCTTTTCCTCTTCCACTATAGATACCACATTTCAATAGATGTTTTCTTACATGCATCAAGTCAGAGAAATTTGCCTCATTAAGTTAGAAATATTAGGCCCTACAAAAAATGACAAACCAACTACAGGCTAGTCTTAGCTCACTTATCATCAAGAATGCATCACTCAACGCACGCAACCAAGAACTGCCAGAGTCCTATCATTCTATGGGACTAGAACTAGAGCAAAAAACCAAAGAAGCCATTGCAGACACATAAGAAGTTGAGGTAGCATGTCACCCCTAATGCTCAATTAATGAGAAATATAGGCCTCCTACGATGTCACCTAGCTGTGACTAAAGAAGAGAACCAATGATTACAAGTGCAAAACTGAGAAAACTTTGAAGTTTCTTTGGACCATCGAGAAGAACCTCTCATCCCCAATCGCTTCAAAAGTAGTTCCATCAGAGACAATACATATGTTGTTGGATGACCATGCAAGAATCCTTGAGGATTATGACAGATTGAACAAAGAATGCAATGCACTCAGGAGTGATAATACTACGTTACAACTCAGAGAACCTGCAACTCCACCTACAACACATGAGGTAGCACCATCTAAACTTCTAGAGGAAATCAATACCTTACGGGCACAAGTCTTAGAACTGCAGACTCAAGTGACAGATCACTCAGTGATTCCTCGACCTGACTCCCCACCAGATATACCAAAGGCAAAAGAAACTATGAATATTCCAATAAAACCTACATTCGAGGAAGTGTATGAACCACAACCAGCAATTGGTGGTCATGTAACGGAAGAAGGTCAGGAGACCTTTGAACGACCTACACTTGTGTGGATGAAAGTTGTCAAAGAGTTTTTCAAAATGTACTCTACCCATGTTGAAGCACAATTACATGCCATGGCAACCATCGAGGAGACAATCCTTCAGTTTCCATATTTCACAGAGTTGGCACCAGGACGGTACATTTCAATAAATGAATTACAATACAAGCCTTGTTTTATGTACATGGTGGAATATAGCTTAGCAATTTAGAAGATCATAGGAAAAAAGCTAACCCATGCCACTCAATTTGAACCTGTGGACCTGCCACCCAATGCCCAATGAGGCAGCATCTTTCAACCTAATTGGAGAAAAGAGTTATTACAAGAGTATCCAGAGATGATGTACACATGGACCAAAGTGCCTCTACACATCAAATACAATCCATGCTATAGTCCAGTGCCTCATTGTTGTTCTTGGATCGCTTTTGCAATTAAGATACAAAGCAATAAACAATGCCAAGATTGGTTGATTTACCCTTACTTCACGCCGCCTTAGGGTCCTTCCACTCTTGGATATATGATGCCAACAATCAGACACTGGCTCCCTTGTTTATACAAAATGACCAATGTTGGCGCTCAGATGTTAGTGAAAATTTTTTATCTTATGTAGATAACATTTAAAGTCTTCTCATGCATATGAGCACCTCATGTGTCCACCTCGAGATTCAAGCATGGCAATGGAGATCTAGTATATGATATGAGTACCATGCCATCCCTTCGGGTTTTCTATGCCTGGCATTATCGGATCAAATACTTACCTACCTACTTCAAGCAAGCATTCGAGGATATGTTCACAACGGGGTTTCGGGAGTACCATTTGGAATTTTTTATCAGCAGACTCATGCACCTTCTACAACTCTTTGCATGTGAGCAAATGATCTATTCAACTCACTATAGATTCCCACCCCTAGATGAGCCTCATGCCATTAATTGGGAAAAGCTTGAAGCCAATCTAGCACGAGGCTTAAGGATTGTAGACCATACCTTTATCCAGGATCTCTTGCAACTACATCAATCAATCTCTACAACAAGGATCTATCATAGACGATAGACGCAAGAGGGAGGGGGTTGTTAGCAGTGGCATCGACAGTGGCCATATGCATTGACGTCAAGGAAGCATGTAGAGGAAGATGCATGAATACTATTGGGGGACTACGCCTATCATTTTTCAAAAAGATTGCTTTATTATAATTGATCAAACCTTCAATAGTGATTATAATCACTACCCATGTAACATAGAAAACCCAATTTTTTCAGGATTCGGTCCATTTTGTGCGAGCGGAGGAGTCCTCAAGCTTGAGGAGCCTGGATTGAGATCACTCATACCAAGTTTCGTAATTTTTGGACTTAATTTGAACCTCCAAATAGGCTTTAGGAACTATTTTTTAACTAGGTCAGACATTGTCTAGACAAGGCCAAATCTAGCTAGAAAACTATAAAAAGAGCTAGAGAGCTCATTTTTTTAGTTAGCTAGTGAGAGCAAAGATCTTTGTAAGAATTATTTGAGTAATGAAACTGTATTTTACTCCTTCCATTTTTTCTACTCTTACTTCTACCTTGTGTGTGTGTGTGTGTGTGTGCATTAGTGTGCATCTCACCTTCACCTTCGTGCACATCACTCGTTCACGATCTTCATATCAATATATCTCTTCCGTAGATTGACAATTCAGGACGTGGAGCTCCTTGACACAGCACTTGCCATTGTCTAGAACAACAATGGCAAAAGGAAAGGAGGGGAAGGATGTTGGAATATCATTTTGATAAGAAGAAAGAAAAATTGTAATTTTGTAATATAGATAATCCCAATTGATGTAAAAATGAGGAAGAGTCTTCCTCATGATATGATGTAACTTATGTAATAGATTTTTTAGAGCTCTTAAGTGAGTAGAAAAAAATTAGAATAAAAGTTTGGAGGAGCTAATTTCAAGTGTGAAAAGGGACACTTGAAATAGTATTTAAGTCAAATATTGACTCATTTTTGGAGCTTGGATCATTCTTGTAATCTTTGATGATTACTGAGAACTTGAGAGCTCTTGCCTTTCTTTCTAATCTTTTCATCAAGCTTTCATGGTGATTTCATGCCGATTTTTTGAGTTTTTATCATGGAATTGTCTTTGTGATCAATAGTTCTTTGAGTATTTCATGCTATTACATGTCTATCTCAAATATCTAATCCTCCATAACCTTACAACATATTGTTCAACTTGACTATCTGGTTCCATGAGAATTGCAATTGTCTTGTTACTGGGATATAGGTATTGAATTTCAAATTTGATATCATCAATGTATTTACCATGAAAAATAGCACACTCTTAGGCACAAAAATCATTGAAAAAGATTATTTCTAGCTCTATCTACAAGAAAACATAGAATTTTCCATAAAATTTGTGAAATCTCTATTGAAATTGATCTTGCATGACAAATCTTGGAGTCCATCCATGAAGAAGGGGTTGTGGTCTTAATAAACTTCCCAAATTGACAATTTAAAGTGTTTGATGTTGTTGTTTCCTTTATACTATGATGATTGGAGAGGACAAATCCAAAGTAGAACAAACAACATGTCTATAATGGGCTGAGATGTTTGGCACTTTCATAGTGGGGCAACCAAACATATTACATCACAACACAATTTCTTCAGTTCACTTGAGCCTATCCCTACAAGGAATACTACCACATGTGCTAACAACTCCTCTTATCCTGTAATGGGATTTGGTAAGTTCATTTTGACTACTACTGATGGTAGTTCTTTCACCTTGTCGGATGCCTTGTTTGTACTAGGGGTCAAGAATCTGTTGTCAGTTTCAACATTAGCCAAGATGCGCTTGGTTGTCAAATTTGTTGGTGACAGATGTACATTTCATGATTTGTCTAATGATGATGTTATTATTGCTTTTAGAATGTTATGTGATAGGTTGTATAAGCTCATAGACTATGTGTTGAGAAAAGGGGAGCAACAAACCCGAACCGCCTCACATGGAAGTGAGAGGTTTCTCCAAGTTGGGGCAAAGAATGAGAGGAGAGGTTCACCCACACTCATGGACCAATGGCAACAATGGCCAACGTCACAAGGAGCAAAGGGGAACATCCTCCCAACCATGCACACACACATGCAAATCCATACACCAAGACCAATGCCATTGCACACAAGGAGACAAGAGAGTAACAAATGACACCTTCTTCCATTACCAAAATGGAGGCCAAGGCCATGGCCAAGGGACCTCCCCTTTTACAAATGAGGCTCTTCTTTATATAGAGAAGAAGAGAGGCATATGTGAATAAAACATGTGGTCAAAAGACCACATGTGCTAAATCAAAAAGAGAATCTCATGTGATATGGGAATTTCAAAAGGATAACTACCTAGAGAGAGAGGGAGCGCATGGATTTCTACGTGGATTTTTGAATTTGTGCAAAAAAGGCTACTTTATGGAGAAGGCTTTAATACTTTAGACTAAAGGAAATATCAAAAAGGGGTTTTAGGAGAGTGTTCATATGGACATCTCCTAATTACAAAAAGAAGGTATTTTTATGAGGGCTAAAGGATGCCATAGCATGAGAAAAATTATGGGCAACCTCTTATAACAACACCCTCCTCCTCCTAGACTTTGTCGTCCTCGACAAAGCTAAGATAGGAGAAGCTTACATTGCTGAACTGGTCCAAGTTTGAGTCTTCAACTCTTCAAATCTACAGTTCTTCAAGTCTTCAGGTCTTCAATGTTGAGCCACACAATCCCCTTGGGGGGGCAGTCAGCCCAGCACGCATCCCCCTGTGCAGTCCTTTGTAAGGCTGGACATGCCTTCTCCAACAGCTCCGCTCCCCAACCTGAAATAACATGCAAAAAGCAAGTAGGCTGCATCTAATAATGAGATAAACATTCACTTCAGATTTAGTTTCCATTTCAGGGGCATTAAGTTTTATAGGACTAGCTTAAGTCCACATAGAGAGGTAGCTATTCCTGCACTCTGCAAATTAAAGCACCAAAGGCCAAGAACTCAAGTAGTGGTTCATCTGACTTATATTTTTACCATGTCTCCATTACTTAAATCATAATCGTTTAGTTATATGACCACCAATGAGCAGAAGATGAGAATGGATGAGAGTAACACACAACATTCAATGACTAAGGCCATGTGTATCTTTTGCTAAGTAGACATGTTGGGGCAAGGCTTAAAAACTTTTCAAGTCATCAAGAGTAATTTTTGCGAATCATATCATCTCATGCAGAACTTCAAAATAAAACCTGTGAGTATTAAAGAAACTCATCATTCATCAGAGAGCATTGTAGCTCAATGATGAGTAGCACCTCCTTTAATGTCAATCCGGGAAGACGTGAGGATGGTATGAAGACCTCGAGCAAGTGGCGGCACAAGTGCGTGAGTGAGAAGCACACAAGCATGCACACACATACACACACACGCGCACACCAGGTAAGACAAAGAGTGAGAATCAATGGAGCTTTTAGATCACTTTCAAATGGCTCTTACAAGTTCGTTTCAATTACAATCTAACCTCAAAAATGAGCTCTCTAGCTCTTTTTATAGTTTTTGACTAGGTTTTGGCCCTGTCCAGACCTAGTGTCCGGCCTAGTTAAAAATTAGGTTCCAGGGCCAATTTGAGGGCTTAAACGGAGTCTAAAAAATATGAAAATTGATATGTAGGTACTTCTAAGGCTCCTCAAGCTCAAGGACTCCTTGGCTTGCACAAAATGGAGCTACAAAAATATGAAATGGTATTTACAATGATTGTTAGTGATAAGAATCACTGTTAAAAGATGTAGATTTGGAAAAATTGAAGGGCCTATCTGCCAGATTTGCGTCGACTGCTTTGTCTACTTACTCCTTCACCTTGTTCTGACTCTCTCCATTGGCTTCCTTGTCTAGTCAATCCTTGGGTGCCCATACTGCTCTCAACACCCCCCCCTCTCTCGCGTCTGTCGTCCCTGACAGACCCTTGTTGCTGGGAGTGTTGGATGTAATATTCCACAACCTGAGTGGCAAGCTGATGTTCTTGTAAGCGTAGTCCTCTGGCCAAATCTGTCATCATACGATCCCAATCGATTGGTCCTGGAACGTCCGGATGTGGCAGACGTAACTGATCTGCATGGATCGCTTGTTCTACTGCGAATAGATGTAGCAAATGTGTGGGTCTGGGAATGAAAATTTCGGAATTGTATTCCCAGAAGCCCGTAGAGAACATTTCCTCAAATGTTTGCTTGAAGCATGCGGGCAAGTACTTGATTCGTGCATGCCAAGCAAAGATGACAGTGACCGAGGGGGTTTGGCTCATGTCATAGACTAAATCCTTGTTGCCTTGAGCGAATCCAGGGGCGGAGATGTATGGAGCTTGGACATTCCGAAAGGTTTTGAAGACAATGGTCATGAGCTCAAAGATCTTCATACACATTTTCGCCGCGATGTCGGGTACATTATTGAGACGTGTAGACCAGTGTCGAATTGTTGATATCATGTAGGCTACGGTTGGAGGTCCTCGAGGTGGAGCAAAATACGGATAGTTAACCCAAGCCGAGCACTCTTTATTGTTGCGTACCTTGATTGCAAATGCTTGCCAGGATCTGCGACGTACCACTGGACAATAGCATGGATTATACTTGATATAGAGTGGCATGGTAGCCCAGGTACTCATCATCTCTGGGTAATCGGTGAGTAAACGTGCACGCCAATTAGGTTGGAAAATCGAGCCAGCACGTGCATCGGTCGGTAAATCCCCTATCTCGAATTGAGTAGCGAATGTGGGCTCCTTCCCTGTATGTCTTTTGACTTCTGCATTATAATCATGTAGTAAGACAAAATAAGGCATGTATTGCGATTCTGATGTTGTGATTAACCGTTGATGGGATAACTGTTGAAAGTAGGAAGACCGAAGGACCGTTTCTTCCAGATTCGTGAGAGATTGCATTTGCACGGCCACACGATCATCATGTGTCTTACCCACTTTCTCGACCCTTCTGACCCAATCTGGAACTTGAATTTCTAACGTGTCTTGTCCTTCTTCTGTAGTTCGACCACCAGGCGTCGGCATAGGCTCGTAGGGCTCTTCGTAGCTGTCCTCGACGGGGATTTCCACTACTGTTTCAGGTTCTGGTTCTTCAATGGGCGAGGGTGGTCGTTCATATGGTAGGAGGCGTGCTTGGAGTTCTGCCACCTGTTTCCGAAGGGTCTCCATCTCTTCTGTAGATTGTTGCAAGATTATCGGCTCCTGTTGAGCAGTGGGTACATTGGCTAACTGTTTCTTTAGATCGGCACATTCAGTCTCTAGTTTTTCATATGACTCCAGGAAATTTGCATGCTCCTCAAGTAGGATGCGGATGTCTTCTGATGGAACTGCTCTATATCTGGTAGGGCTAATGGTTGCTCCTACGGTTCCTTCCATAGCCGCTTCAAAGTTGTCTTGATTTTGTTGTTGAGGTCGTTTGTTCTCTTCTAGTGCTGCGGCCATATGCTTCCTTAATAGCCCAATGTTGCGTCTGAGTGTGGCGTTAGATATCATTTGCGCTTGAAGCACTGTTTCTAGTTCCTTGACTGCTTGGTCATCTACAGTTGATGTCTTTGCTTCCAATTCGGAGTGAGCCTGTTGTAGTGTGGTATGCTCGGTTAGGAGCGTCTGGTAGTCAGCCTCAAGAGTGGTGACTCTAGCTTGCAGACGTTGAGATTCTGCCTGGAGGGCAGCAGTGCGTTCTTCCAATTGATGGTAGTCTTGTTGTAGCTGATGTGCACACTGAAGTAATGTGTTGAACGTGCTATTTACATTATGAGATGCAAGGGGAAAAGTTTGAAATGCAGGGGAGGAGGGATTGGGTAGGGGGGTAGTGAATGCTGTGTGTGCCAATGATGTGAGTGGTGAGGTGGGGGGTAGTGGAGGGGGAGAGGGTGAAATCGTGGGGAGAGGTGCTGTGGTGGGTGAAATGTCCATCGGGTCAGACAGAGTGGTGTGTATAGGGGCTACCATGTAGTTGGGTATGGTAGGTGAGGTGAGTGTGGTGTTCGTGTAAATTGATGTCGTTGCGAACAGCGGGGAAAGGTGCCTTTGAAACATTGGAGAGCGGAAGAACTGCTCCACAAAGGACGGGTATTGGGGTGTTGAGGTCCGGTTGAAAGAGGTGTAGGGGCCAGCTGGGAAGTGGGGGTCATGGAATGGAGGTACTCGTATTGGGGGATAGGTCGGGAAACACAGGGTGCCTTCTGTGGGTGCTGGGTTTCCAACTACACTTGTAATTATGGGATGGCCAGTCATGGGTTCAGAGGATAGACAGGATGAAGTGTACAAGGGATTGGTGACGAAGGAGAAGAGGGTGTCTTGGGAGGTGGGTTCTCGAAATGAGAATGATTTGAATGATGATGGGTTATAAGTGAATGTAGAGGTGATGACTGTCGTTTCTTCCGAGGTGGGAGGTGGTGGTGGGGGTGGAGAAGGTGGTGATGGAGGACGCTGGGGTGAGATGGGTGATGTCTGAACGAAGGTTTCAGCGGAGAGGTCAGTGGTGGTTGTGGGAGTGGCTGTGGTCTCAATAGGTACTTCTGGTTCTGTGACGGGTATCCTGATAGTCTTACCTGCTCGTGGTAACGTGTCCACTCTACGTTTGTCATATCTTACAGACTGGCGAACTGCGGTGTGGACAGCCTCTGGAACTCCTAAAGAGTCTGACACTAATTTGAGGGTGTCAATGAAGTGTTGGTCCACCCCTTCATCTGATAGCATTTCTTGCATCAAAGCTTGACCTGATACCAGAGAGAGTTGATGTCTTTCTTGTACTGCTTTGATAGTGTCATATAGCCTTCGTAGTTGAGCTGTATATGCAGGTGCACCTACAAGTTCTGGCACTTCTTGTTGCTCCTCTTGTTGCTCTTGATCATACTCCTCCTCATCATCCTCCTGTTCTTCATCTCCGTCCTCTTCTTCCTCCACTTCAACAGGTGTGACAGGTGCTTGGGAGGTTGTGGCCTGCATTTGTACATTCTCCGCTTGTGCCTCTTCTGCCTCCAGCTCTACATCTTGTAATAGTTGTTCGAAGTCTTCATTAGTGAGTTCTTCTAAAGGTGCACCACTAGGAAATTCGAGATCCGTTGGGATGGGAGGAAATATCAAGGTGGAACCATCCGTGCTGCGTCTTGGAAGTCGGAGTGTGAATGGTCGGACTCTTCGGGGTGGCGGGGTGACGTCTGGTGTTAGGGTGGCTCCACGTGGTTGAGCACATGGGACTTGGACTGTGCCTCTCATCTTCTTAGAAGGGGGTCCAGTGGATGTCCTGCCTCGAAACTGCTCTACCCGATTCCACATCAGGGCTCGTTGGATTGGAATGTCATAAGCCAAACACCTATAAATGATTCTTGTCAGAGCACAGCAACCATATAAAACCTGTTTCCGCGGCCAGCGTTTGTGAGCTAAGTGTATCTGATCAATTATCCAGTGGGGTAGGTTGATGGTGAGGCTCTGTGTCTCTGCCAGATACAGGCTAAACCAAATCTTTTTGTGCGGCATGGTGAATCTATCCTGCGCCGGGAAAGCAAAGTGTTGCATGCACATGCGAAGGTGTATTGCAATATTAGGCGTCATGGATACCATGTCCTTGAGTTTGGTGAGACTTCGATTCTTCATGTAGTCCGGTACTAGGGTTTCCTTCTCTGTAGGAATATGCATGCCGCGCATATCCAGAGCTTCTCTCACCAAATTGTTTGATAGCCTAAACCTCTTGAGCTCATTCCCCTTTGTCAGAGATGGAATCACAAATGAGCTTGCACCTTTTGGGTTCGGATTTGGAGTCAAGGTGTTGATGAGATAGTAGCATCGCATGAAGTCAGGTTTTGGGAGTCGGGCACTGAAATAGGCACTCAATCCAGCTTTTTCCCATATCGGACGTAGACCTTCCACATTTTGTAACTTCTCAAATTCTCTTGTAAAGAAATGGTATCTGCCTTGCTTTCCATTGTAGTCCAACTCTGATTCCCATAGATACGTTCCTTCCCCCAAAGGTCCTGCTACCTCGGTAAACCAATGTGAAGTCTTTCCCACGGGCATGGTGTGGCCACGCGGAGGGTCCGCAATAGGTATGATTTTGACGGCCTGCAATTCTTCTGGTCTTTCAACTGTCTCAGGCAAAACGGGTAAACTGTCCAAGTCCACCACTTGCGGGTTTGTTTCTGTGTGAGAGCTAGTTCCTGCTGCCTCCGCCATGTTGAAAATCTCGCAGCTGATTATGTGAGAATATATGAATAAACGTTAACATTGCAATGGACACAAAAATGACATGGTGTCCCTTGTTACAATATGAACTTAAAGTTCTGGAGTGGTTAGGGTTAATAAGTGCTCGGTGCTGGTGTGTGTAGTTAGGAGTTAGGTAGACCTAAGAGCTAAGCGAAATGATGTGAAGCGGTTAGTAGGTGGTCATGGATTTACAATAGGGTCAGGGGGTTTGTTACAAGTCTTGGGCTGCCAAATGCAGTGGATGGGTTTTACTCGTGGTTCCGTAGAGATTCTCGAGAGCTTTATAGGTGTGTCAGCTTTAACCTGAGGCCTTTTAGGGGCCCATTTACAACTGATTCTGTTCGTGTTCATGTGCCTTGGTGTTGAAAATGCGTGGATGTAGGCTGTGCGAGTGAATGGATCATGCTGTGTAGGGTGTGTTCTTGGTGTAGCTATTTGAGTCCGCAAACAAGCCTTAGGCACCCAAATTTGTCTTGATTGTGGGCTAGCCTTCATCGACCTTTTGGGCACCCAAATAGATTTCACGTTAGCAGAAGAATTTCCGGAAGACCTCTTATTAGTGACGTGTTGATGGTTATTAATAAGAGGCTTCGCCCGTGCTGTTGGCGTGGGTGCAACCGGGTGTTCGCCTTTTCGCACCCACACTTGGTTCACTTGTTGAGACATTCTGCTACGCAGGTTCTTTTGATGTCCGGCATAGGTAGTACTCTGCTTTTTCTGCCTTTGCTCCACCGTTGGTTGTTGCCTCCTTCTGGCCTTTGGAAAAGAAGGGAATTCCTTTGCATCCCTGACTCCTTTTTTGCGAATATCATTCCTCTGCAACACATAGTTTTGGACAAGAACAGCATGGTCAACTTCATGTGCACCCCTGGAGGGACCAGGAGTCTGTGCCTTTTCTAGTTTCTTGAGTGCTCCATTATCCAACTCTACTGTAATTCGACTATGATTGACCCATACCTGAAGAAGTCCACTTCTTAGGTTTAAGTTGACTGCTTGGTCATAGATCCAGTCTTGACCCAAGACAAGAGGTTCAATGAGATCCTCATCTTGACACACTAGTACTTTAACTGTCATTGCCTCATCATGAATGTAGAGGGGAAGTTCCACCTCGCCCATACAAGGGGTTTCCACGCCTCCCAATCCTATGAGATATGCTTCCACAGGATTGACAGTTAGCTGTAACTCTTGACAGTAAGACACTCTAACAGCACTAGTGGCTGCACCTGAGTCAATCAAGGCTCTTACAGTCCTTGCACTTTTTCCTTGTCCTATATCTAGGGTTACAAAAGGACGTCGATCAGTTATCCTAGGTGAGCTGGTTCCGGCGACTTCACACATTGCCATATGATATCCTTGATCTGCATAGTCATTTGTCCTAGGCTGCTCTCTACCTTGCTTTCGTAATTTCATCCTTCTGATGCGTTCTAAAGCTTCTGCTTGAGCTTCTTCTCTAATTCGCTTCTCTTCCTCTTTGCGTTTCTTAGCAGTGTTGAGTCGACTAAGCATTTCCTCCGTGAGGGATTCCTGATACAACTTGACTCTGCATCCGCTAATATAGTTAGGGAGAACATCGCCCTCTAATGTGGCTAATTGTACTGCTCCACTCGTGGAGATCCTATTGATAATCATAGGTCCGTAGCCTCTCTTTTCTAGCTTCCTCGCGTGTTGTTTCAGTGTATAGACTAAAACTAGATCTCCGGCTTTCAAGCCTTTATCCTTCACATGGGCATCGAAGTATGCCTTCTGCCTCTTTTTAGCTGCATATATTCCAGCAGCGGCTCTCAGTCTTGTTTCTCCTAATCGTTCAAGGTCAAAGATCCTAGAGGAGAGCTCATGACCTGTCCATTCGTGTTCTTGTGCTACTTTCAACGTAGGAATCAGGAAATCCAAGGGTAGCACAGCGTTTTGGCCGAATACCATCTGAAAGGGGGTGGCTTGGAGTACCGTTTTGTAGGCAACTCGGTAAGCCCAAACAGCATGGTGTAGCTGTTTGTCCCAATCAGAGCGTTTAGTGTTCACTAGTTTCGTCAGTACACTGCATAAAATCTTATTAGTGCTCTCAGCTTGTCCATTAGCTTGAGGGTGATAAGGGGCAGACTTCTTGTGTATTACCAAGAATTCTTGGAGTAGATTTTCAATCACTTCGTTCAAGAAATGAGTGCCTCTATCACTTACAAGCTCTATAGGTAGTCCGTATCTCGTGAATACATTCTCAAACAAGAATTTGGCAGTTGTTTGAGCATCGTTCTTTGTCGTAGCCTTTACCTCTACCCACTTGGTGAGATAATCTGTCGCAACAATGATGTATTCCGCATGAGAACCCTTAGCTGGGGGATTAATAGGACCTACGAAGTCTATTCCCCACTTAGAGAATGCACGTCCACCCATCATAGGTTTCAGTGGCATCTCATCTTTGCGTATGGGATACTGAGTCCTTTGACATACATCGCACCGTTTCACATAGGTATGTTATCCATGTGAAGGGTCGGCCACCAGAAGCCCGCAAATAATATCGCCTTGATCACCCGATCTGGTCCAAAGTGTCCTCCTGCTACACCTTGGTGAGCAGTTTCCAAGATCTTCAGATATTCACTTTCGTGGACACATAGTCTCAGGTAACCATCTTTACCGCGCTTATATAGATTATTACCGATGAGTGAGTAATCCTGGGCTTCTTGTTCTAAACTCCTTTTCCTAGCCAGAGTCATGTCTGGAGGGAATGTGTTTGTCCTCAGGAAGGATACGAGAGGTTCGCTCCAATCTGGCACAATGGATACTTGATAGAGAGTGGCATGTTCCACAGGTGGTTTAGTGCAACAGATTGGGCATTCCTTGCACAACTTTTGGACATCCGCTTCCATAGTTGGCCAATGCACTCCGAATCTCTTTAGAGTCTGCAACGTTCGTTGCTTTGAATGGTGTTGCTCTAACGCACCTACATGTGCTAATTGCAGCCATTTAGCGTACTCATCCTCTTCTACGCAACAAGCCAAGATCCCTTGATCTGTGTGCTTGTACATGCTTCCTGCCATGATATGGTACTTTTGGGCTTTTACGATCTCTCTATTCCGTGTGTTCACCACTGGATGATTAGGCCCGTATGTCAATACTGGTACTATTGGCTTGGCCCACTGCGGCACCACTTCCAAATTAAACAAGTAAGCATCAGGAAGGTCATCTGACACTCCTTGTGGGGCTTCTCCTGATGTGAGCCTAGAGAGGTGATCTGCTCTCAAGTGAGTCCTACCCTTTCTTACCACAACCTCAAAATCATATTCCATTAGCAAGAGAAACCATCTTACTAATCTTCCTGTATTGCATGGCTTGTTTACAAGATATAACAATGCCTGATGATCAGTAAAAAATTTAAACTTATTTGCAAGCAAATAGTGTCTAAATTTCTTGACTGCATATACCATGCCTAATCCTTCGCGCTCTGTAGTGGTGTAATTCCGTTCAGCCGCATTCAATTGTCTACTGGCATAGGCAATTGGAAGATCCATATTACTTTCACCAGTAGGTTGTGCAAGCACACATCCAATAGCATAATTGGATGCATCCACATGAACATGGAATGGCTTATTCCAATCTGGTGTGGTCAAGATTGGTGTTGAACATAATCTTCGTTTAAGCTCTTGGAAGGAATTCTCACATTCATCCGTCCACTCAAAGTTTGTAAGAAGTCCGTACATGGGCTTTGCAATGACAGCATACATGTGTATAAATCGTCGATAATAACCACAATGCCCCATGAAAGCTTGTACTTCCTTGACATTCTTTGGCCTAGGTAGCTCTGCTATGGCTCTCACTTTCTCTTCGTCAGTAGATATGCCATTCTTTGACACTATGTGTCCTAGAATCTTACCTTGCCTGACCATAAAAACGCACTTTTCTGGGTTCAGGCAGACTTGGTATTCTCTACATTTGTCAAAGATTTGTCTGAGTTCAGGAATATGAGTTTGTCTAACATTGGAATGAGCACAAAGATCATCAACATAGACTTCTAAACTCTTCCTCAGGAACTCCTTAAACACATGGCACATCAGCCTCTGGAAGGTAGCTGGTGCATTGGTAAGCCCAAATGGCATTACTCTAAAAGCAAAAATGCCCCATTCTGTGGCAAAGGCTGTCTTATGCTGATCCTCAGGAGCTATGGCCACTTGATTGTAGCCCGAAAATCCATCAAGGAAGCTGTACACTTCCTTGCCTGCCACTCTTTCTAAGAGATGCTCTGTGATGGGAAGCGGATAGTTATCTCGAATTGTGGCGGCATTAACCTTTTTCAAGTTAATGCACACACGCAGTTTGCCATTCTTCTTGGGCACCACTACGATGGGGGATACCCATTCAGTGTGCTCAATTTCATAGATAAATCCAGCTTCGACCAGTCTATCTATCTCTCCCTTGATCTTAGCAGCGTAATTATCGTTATATGTATAAGGCTTTTGCTTAGAGGGTTTGGCGTCTGAGGTCATGGGGATAGTGTGTGAGCATATGTCAGGGTCAACACCTTTCAAGTCCTTGTAACTCCAAGCGAATACATCTCTGTATTCTCTTAGCAAGGCAATCAATTCGTGCTCTTCTTCCGCTGTTAGGTCATGACCTATGTACGTACATCTCTCCTCTCCTTCTTCTAGGGCCACTACAATTTTCTTGGTAGTTTCTTTGTTATCATAGGCCTCTCCTGCTTGTGCCTCTCGTTTAGGCATTCTTATCATGACTCTCCTATCATCTATCTCATACTTCTTAAAATTTTCGGGGACCTCAAACAAAGATTCTTCCTCTTCTGGTGAGGCTTCTCTCTTCTTTCGTTTCTTCCCTTCTTCCTTCGGGCTCACATGTGTTGCTAATCTTACGTCATTTGTCAGCTCTCCATGCCTCTGGGTTTGAAATTCTACTTCATGGAAGTATTCTTCATCTGATGCAAATGGTGGGTCCATAATGATTGACTCTAGATCGGAGTCACTTGCATCCTCAAATGCATCAGGGCTAGGTTCGCATTCTTCTAGAACTGCCTCTCCCATGATTGGCTCTATGGAGAAGACTGAAATATCATAGCCATCCTCATCACAGTGAGGTGTCCATTGTTCTTCGTTGATGGCTACGTCCATTGTTGCTAAGATTTCTGCCCAGCCGTGAGGTTCAAATTCTTCGTCTGGAAAAACTACAGGTGCATAGGCTGGGTCTTGGATTGATCTATGGGTTTCTTTCGCACCTACCTCTCTGGCTTTCTCTCTCTTCTCTTCTTCTACTGCTACCTTGCACATCCATAAGTGGGTGTCTTCATGCATCCATGAGGATCCAGACCCTATGGAATGCACCGATTCTGTATCGTCTTTGGCTCTATGGATGGGATTCCACTGGATAGGAGGGACATCTCTATGAGAATAATCCTTGAGATTGACTTTGGTTGTAACACCCAAGTGCTGCAGGTACAAGGAGTTGGTCCCCCAATCCTGTACCACTTGCAACTGTCGCGTGAATGGTCTTCCCAAAATCATCTCATAGGCATGATTTTTGCTGAAGTCACATATAGCAAAACTATGTTCAAACTCGACACCACATGTGGTGAGAGTTATTCCTTCTAGCAATCCTAAGGGTCTCTCTATGTGACCATCGGCCATCTGCAATTTCATTCTCGTCGGCCTGAGTGCCGGCTTACCCCAACGCTTCCAAAGGGAAGTGGTGGCAATTGCAACTCCTGCACCTGAGTCCAAAATTGCCTTCGTGGTGTAGTCCTGGTAGGTGATGGGAAGATAGGTGTTCCCTTCTTCACCTTCACACATATCTCCTATCTTATCCAAGGGAATTTCTGGCACTGTCCTATGGGATCCTACCCGGGAACGTGGTTTTGCAATTTCAGTTACTTGACTAGCTACATATTTCCGCGCTTCTGGTCTATCCTTGGGCAGTTCTTCCAAAGTGAGATCGCGCTGCACTTTGGTGTTCTTTACTATCTCCGTGTTCCTAGGTATGACTGAATCGTCGTTCCTTACCATGACTGTGGGTGCTCTCATACATGTGGACTTTGCTTCCCATGGGCCTGTGAAGTGGGGTAGCTCCTGTATGGAATTAGACTCAAAGTCCAATCTCTCATGAGACTGAGTACTCTCATGTTCCCCGTAAATGGATGGGATGTCTTGTGGGAATTGGTCGTGTGCATCGTCCACAAGTTCAAATGGAGGGGCGACCTCACTTTCGTTATCCCATTTGTCTTCTTGAATCTCTCGTAGGAAGTCTGGTGCAAACCGATTCATAGAAGAAGAAGTGTCTGGCTCCGTAGAGTTAGGCACATAAGCAACCTGGGAAGGAGGGCTTATTCTCTCGTTGACTCTTTCCTCGTTCTCATGGGTGGCTGGAGCACAAGCTTCCTGGGGAGGGTTACTTATTCTACTACTTTTCCGAACAGGCTCATACGCTCTCTGAGAAGGAATGTGGGTCACCTGTGGAGGTACATAAGCTTTCGGGGGAGGCCCATCTGCCTTTTGGGGAGGAAGATAGGCTCCTTGAGGAGGCACATGGGCTTCCTGAAGAGGCTGGCTTATCCGTTCTCTTGCCCTTTCCCTTCTTTGAGGGGCAGGTTCCCTTTCTGACTGTGCAATTAGCTTCTCTATTCTTTCTAACAGTCCATCAAAGTGTAATTGCGTCTTAGCTGAATTAGAGATGTTAAACAGGCGACTGGCTTCAAACATGGTCTGAGCCAATTCCACCATTTTGGCACAAATTTTGGTTCGTTCAAGCTCTAGCTCGGCTCTAGGGTAGCATTTTTCATGATCAGTTACGTTTGGCCCTTCTTGGATTCTGGCCTGATAAGCTTTCAGCATCATATTAAGGTCTTCGGGAGTGGGATCTGCTAGGACTGATCCTACTCTAGGGGGTGGTGGGATTTGATGAGGCGGTGGGGAAAGTGGTGGGTTGGATGGAGGTGGGAGTGGTGGAGGCGGGGTAATGTGAGAGGGAGTTGGAGCTGTGAGTTCAGTTATCCTCGCTTTGGTTTCTCTTATGCTTTCCTCAAGCTCACTTATCTTTTTCGCCCATTGCCTTTTCATACGTTCGCGGCTATCTCTCCAAACTCTAGTCCTTTTCTTGGTTATGCTCTCAGTTTCACTAGCTGTTGGGCTCTTTTCCTGGTCTACCTCTTGGTTTTGCTGCAATGCTTGAGCCCTAGTGACTACCTGTATGGGAGCAGTGGAAGTGACGCTTCCTGTGGAATCTACTAATAACCCAATAACGTTGATAGGCGTGATTTTTGGCATATTATTGGGGTTCTTTGGGCAATCTCGTAAAAGATGTTCTTTTCCACAATCTTGGCAAAAGCCTTGGATCGTCACGGACTGATTTTGTGTAGGTGGAGGTAAGGGACAATCACGAATGAAGTGATCTCCCTGACATCGGTAGCATGGTCCTCTAGGAAATGGTGGTCGTACCTGCCTAGGTTGAGGCCTAGGGTTGGGGTTTGCATACATGACGTTCGTGTAATCCGACTCCCAACTAGGTTCACTTGGTTCTTCACTATAGTAGGACTCACCATGTTCTGGAGACTGCATGTAGTAAGCTTGGGGACTATCGACATGTGTAGAATCAAAGCTATGGTCACTCGGGTCACTTTCTGAGATCAATGGGGTTACTGGTACTATGGCCCTATTCAGGTTTTCTTCTGCCACAGCATACTTTACTGGAATCACGTTAGCGGGGTTTGGAGGCTGTTGAGCTAGCACCGGTTGGGGTCTCTGTTGGGCCTGATATGGTTGCTGATAGGTTTGTTGGGGTCTAGCATATTGTGGTGGTGGAGGGTACTGGTTCTGGTATCTGCCTTGTTGGTAGGGCTGAGGGTAGGGTTGCCTAACAGCCTGCTTGTTGTATGGGCAATCTTGTGCAGTGTGGTTTGTGTACTTCCGTTCTATGGTGCAATATTGGCTATTTGGATTGACCTGGGGTTGAGCCATAATAGGGCAGACATTCGCCATATGGTCACCACCGCATGTATAGCATCTTTTCACAGGGGCAAACCTTGGGATTTGTTTGCTAGTTACACCTAATTTCTGAGCTACTTTTTCGGCAAGTTCCTCAATTGATGTGGACTGCATGGAAGAGTGACTAGATGCACTATCTGAATCTTTGTAGATCTTGGAGAGCTCCAATTCTTCCCCTAAGTTATCTTCAATGTCAATGCACATGCGTACACATTCTTCTATAGTCCTAGGGTCCTTCAGATACACGTAGGATCTCAATTTCGTACTCAGCAATCCATCAAGGAATAAGGCTACTTGTTTAGCAGATGTGGGTAGTTCCGAAATAGGGCACCTTTCAAGATATTGTCTAAATCTTCTTCCGGCCAATCTGACAGTCTCTTGGGGGGTCTGTTTGAAGCTGTGAATCAATGAGGAGGTATTGTGTCTTATGCCGCTCTTAGAGAACTCTACAATGAATGCCTCTAGGAGTTGGTCTATGCTCCTGAACTGACGCTCATCTAATGGCTGAAACCATGTAAGTGCTGTGTTCCTAAGGGTTAGACCGAAGGCATTGTACTGCGTGAACAGATCTTCCACTTGTTCAGCTCTCAAGACTTGCTTGAACTCCGCCACATGATCATAGGGATCTCCTGTGCCGTCAAAGTAATTCTTCATGGACTTAACTAGCTGGGTGGGTCTCAAAGTTCTTGTGTGCTCTCTAGGCCTCGGCAGAGGGAATCCATCTACATTTCTTTGGTTCCTGTGGGCTCTATGCATCTCAGGTTCTACCCTATTCGTCTCTGTTCTCGTTCTTTCTCTGCCCACTGGGTTGGCAAAACTTACTTCTGGTCTATCTCTACTTCTGTCTCTTTGCGTACCATGAGCTTGGGAAGTTCCAGCCCCAGGGTGACCATAGGATACATTTGATCTTGGTTGAGGGAAAATAAATTCACCCTTCCAAGTGTAAGCATGCCTATCATTTTCTGTCACCACAAAGATCCGTTCTGAAGCATGATCTAAGTAAGTCACTCTGCCTGGGCTATCCGGATCCTTAAACTCATAGATCATGATATTTCCTATGTCTGTTGGCTGATTAGACTTATACCTCCAAAAGGCTTCATCAGTTTCTCGATTGAGGAGCAACTCTATGCTCTTGTTGTCTTGGGGGACCCACTCAGGCGTGATAATCCTAGTGAGAACTGATTTACCTCGAGGGGTTCTAGGTTTCGCACCCATGTTCCCTTGTTCCAGGTCACCTAAGTCTGCTTCTGAGATTACATTCCCAAAGTCATCGGTCCTATCAGGGTGACTAGTGACTACATATATAGTTCCTTCTTTGTCCAGGTATGCACCATTTTCAAACTTGACAGCTGGGTGTTCTAGTCCAATGGATTGATCAGGGTTTTTAATCTGGACCACAGGTCTTCCTAAGCCGTCCTCATAGATGCTAGCACCTAATCGGTTGGTCCTAAGGTACTCCAGCTGCGTTTTGTAAGGGCCTTCTACCCTGTACAGGTAAGGCACTCCTGAACTTCCCGTAGGTCTGTCCAAGCCTTGAGACATCTCTAACTCACTGGTCTCAGAGCTAGGGTAGCTCGAGTGGTGGCTCAACTGCTGGGCCCAGGACCTAGCAGTGTGGTTGACACTAGCCTCTGAAGATCTAAGGCTTTGTCTTTCCCTTGCTAAATGTCGTCCTGATCTAAGGTTCATATGCCTATCTAAGTAGCCCAATTCTTTGCCCAGAGTACAACCTCGTTGCCGCTCAATTGGTATCAGTCACTTGATTCTTTTTAGTTATTTTATCACGTTTGAGTTCTTGTCTGATATCACGTCGTCGGAATACTTGAGTGTTCTTCGTACTTTCAGGTTGATCGTTCCACGTTAGGTTCTTTCCTTTATGTTACCGACAGTACAGAGATTAGATTTTTATCTTGAACTTGAGTTTTTAGGTAGTCTTCAACTTGATAACTGCCTATCGTCGCTCTGACTTACTCCTACCTCTCGTCGTTCTTAGCCTAAGCTATGAATTGACAGAGGGGGTTAAAGGTGTCCAACCTTTTGTTTCCTGCTCGGTTGCCCTTGAGTGCCCAGGAAATGTGTTCCCAAGCTCGCACTTACACTTGCTTAGAACGCCTCTCGATGCTCTGTAAGAGTTTCAAAGTTAGCTTTGAAATTTACATTCCAAGGACAGAACCAATTATTTTCATTCATGTAGCACAAACACAAACTTGCATAGTGATTTTCAAGAAAACAATCCTAAGGACCCCCGACTTTGATCCCCCTGGGTATGGTCAACTTCAAAATACCCTATCTAAAAATCAATGCATTATCTTTATAAAAAACAATTGAGGGCGTGTAGTATATGCTACGAGCTTTCCAACAAGCCCTAGAGCTCAAAAAATGGATCTCGTATGAAAAAGTTGTGACCGTTCAGGGTTCTAGGGTTACGACAGGGTTCAAACAGGATCACTGTGCAACAGGTTTTCCCCAAGTTGTTTTCCTAAGACTTCCCCATGTGCTCAAGAGCATAATATTTGTGACCAAAATTTAGCCCAACTTTTCAATTAACAAACCCTAAAAAATTTGGCTAAAATTGGCTGTCAATCGCGATGGATAGGGTTGTCAATCGCGATGGACACTCAGTCAATCGCGATGGACAGAGAGTTCAGACAATCGCGATGGACACCCAATTCAATCAATCGCGATGGACACTCAGTCAATCGCGATGGACAGGCAGTCGGTCGCGATGGACAGAGACTTCAGTCAATCGCGATGGACAGGGGGTTGAGTCAATCGCGATGGACAGGCAGTCGGTCGCGATGGACAGAGACTTCAATCAATCGCGATGGACAGGGGGTTGAGTCAATCGCGATGGACAGGTAGTCGGTCGCGATGGACTGAGACTTCAGTCAATCGCGATGGACAGGGGGTTGAGTCAATCGCGATGGACAGGCAGTCGGTCGCGATGGACAGAGACTTCAGTCAATCGCGATGGACAGGGGGTTGAGTCAATCGCGATGGACAGGCAGTCGGTCGCGATGGACTGAGACTTCAGTCAATCGCGATGGACAGGGGGTTGAGTCAATCGCGATGGACAGGCAGTCGGTCGCGATGGACTGGCAGTCAATCGCGATGGACAGAGCTGTCAATCGCGATGGACAGGGCTGTCAATCGCGATGGACTGAAATTTTGCAAGATTTTCAAAAATTTTAGTGGGAATGTGGTGTGCAGGGTCTCTAGTCCACTGTGGTGCACTCAGATGTACCAACAAGTGAAAATTTCTGTCAATCGCGATGGACAGAAGGCGGCGACTGCGAGACAGTTTCGTCGAGTTCCGTACCTGCGCGGAAGGCTGGAGATGGTGATGTGACCTGTACCTGCAAGATAGCTCAAGAAACATGCAAAAACAGCACATGCAATTTCGCTCTCTCGCTCTCTCGCTCTCTCTCACAAGTGAAATGAGGGAAATGAGGTGGAGGTGGGGATATAGTCAAAAAACTGAAATTTTCGCGATGATGGAGATGGACGTGGGAGATGGTGATGATGATGATGGTGATGAAGATGGTGAAGAAAGTAAAAGAAAATCGATGAGAGTGAAGAAAATACCTACAACTCCAACGCGTCAACTCTACGTCTTACCATCACACGCTCGTCCTCAAAGCTCGATCCCCGGCAACGGCGCCAAAATTTGGTGTAGCTCAATGATGAGTAGCACCTCCTTTAATGTCAATCCGGGAAGACGTGAGGATGGTATGAAGACCTCGATCAAGTGGCGGCACAAGTGCGTGAGTGAGAAGCACACAAGCATGCACACACATACACACACATGCGCACACCAGGTAAGACAAAGAGTGAGAATCAATGGAGCTTTTAGATCACTTTCAAATGGCTCTTACAAGTTCGTTTCAATTACAATCTAACCTCAAAAATGAGCTCTCTAGCTCTTTTTATAGTTTTTGACTAGGTTTTGGCCCTGTCCAGACCTAGTGTCCGGCCTAGTTAAAAATTAGGTTCCAGGGCCAATTTGAGGGCTTAAACGGAGTCTAAAAAATATGAAAATTGATATGTAGGTACTTCTAAGGCTCCTCAAGCTCAAGGACTCCTTGGCTTGCACAAAATGGAGCTACAAAAATATGAAATGGTATTTACAATGATTGTTAGTGATAAGAATCACTGTTAAAAGATGTAGATTTGGAAAAATTGAAGGGCCTATCTGCCAGATTTGCGTCAACTGCTTTGTCTACTTACTCCTTCACCTTGTTCTGACTCTCTCCGTTGGCTTCCTTGTCTAGTCAATCCTTGGGTGCCCATACTGCTCTCAACAAGCATCTATAGGAGTCCAAACGAATCAAAGGTAAGTTCTATGTGTGTTGGCCTATACTGTATTAAGTGAGCATTGTAAAACCAGAGAATTTCTTCCCTAGCAAAAAACAAGCATTCGGCCTTTGTGATAATTTTCCAGCATTTTCCAGACATTTTCCAAATACAATTGAGCATGCAATGCATAAAGCCCAGAAACATTCAAATCCTTAGTACAGAGCATGAACAGTCCCAAGCTATGAAAACAAAGAAGTAGAGAGCTATACTCATTCATAGATACACAAGGCATAGTTTCCTTTATTAGTTAACTTGGCTGAAGCCTATATCTCTCAGGTCAATCAGAGCCAAACATTCCATACTTCTCAACTGCATAAAAGAGTGCAGGGATGCCCCAGAAATCAACCGTCTTCCTTCCGTTGAACGGGCAGTCTGAAGAGTTTCATCACATGTAGTAGGTCCTTAAAGAGCATCCAAGATCCCCATGTGGCAATCATAGAAAGTCAAAACCAATGTCAGTAGTCCTGGCATGAACCAAGTGCCCTGTACCCAATAAAGTTCAGATTTGCAAGTTAAATTACACAAAGTACCAACACTCTTCGTTTGCATTGGCCTAGGAATATGCAAATCTTTTTATCTTGCAATAGTCACGATAGTAGCTTGCTACAAATTCTTAGAAGCCAAACAAGAAATCCCAAAGAGGAAGAGCGACCATACAAACATTATTCAAGAAACCATGGGCATATGTTACAGCCATAATCATTTTTATTTTGGAACTTGTTGCAAGACCAAAGGGATCTTGTAGCTCAACCGAGTACCTGTGAGTGATTCTAGAACGCATCCATCAAAAGAAACCAGACACATCTATCATGTTAGATGTGTCACTTGAAGACATGACCGTGAGCTGGTTCCTTAGGTGCCTCAAGCAAGTACCTAAAAAATTTTACTTTATTCTTTTATGTGTATGTATACGTGTACACTGATACATCATAGTGATATGATATTCAACCTAAAGACAACTTAGCTTTGAAACCCATTCAAGTCCCTATCTTCAATTGTCAAGGAGTATGCAACAACCATACACCTCATGTGTTGCTCTTCCAATGAATGTAAAGCAGCAAGTGGCCTCCTCCTAAGAATAGGTAATGGAACCCTGCAAGAATTTCACCCTTGTGAATTCATGGTCATACATAACATGATACATTCAAAAACAAAAAGTCGTTTCATAGCCTCCAAGTGTTGGTAGGAGATGTGAGCACAATCCCTAGATTAGGAAAGTCACAGAGCCTCAACCCTAACCATGGGTACAACAACCTTCATAGATCCCTGGTTGGCCATAATCAACGAGCTAGATGAGCAAACATTGGAGCAGCTTCATCATAAACGATGATTCTGATAAATTCCTGAGAAGACTACTATCTTTAGCAAAAAAATCCATACAGAAACATAATGCATATGAAAGAAGTAGTCCTTGTAATTTCGTAGTTGGTGCCAGCTTAATCATATCTCATGTTAGAGCATACTTGGCATGAGCAGAAAGGATTCCAGGTGTAGCATTCCCAAGGACTCCAAATCACACAAATGCAGGTGTGACACATAATCAAGTGAAACAAAACTGTGCTTTAGTAGTGACTACTTTTATCATTCCAAGTCATTTAGCAACCACAGATTCTCCAATGTCTTAATACGCCTAGGTTAGGGACAAAACATGTAAAAAATGGTCCTTTTTCTGACCTATGTGACCGACATTGAGTCCTATGTCGTGGTTTCAAGTAGACCTCCATCATAATATGAACAAGAACCACACAATTTTGAAGCTACACAAAGACTTACGCAATAATTTGGCAAATGCATTAGTGCAGAAGTGTTGTGCAGGGTGCTATCTTTGAGAGGGGAAAGAATCATGACTTGTGAGAGGTCCTCACCTTACACCAAGCTTCAGAACCATTAAAAGTTAAGGAATCACGAACCCTTCGGCAGAAGAAAAAGAATTACATAATTTGCCGAGAGAGCAGAGGACATTATCACTTCTCTTAGTATTACCTCTAGACCCCGAATGACTGCTGTTATGCATATCTTGCAAAAAAAAAAAAATCTCAAAAAGCACCCACAAAGAAGCAAATCATACCATTCTCACATCATCCAATAGTGCGGTGTTAGAGAGGCACAACAATTGGGGGATCTGAGCTCTTTCTTGACACAGACAAATTGCGCAAGGAAGCCATACACATAATGAAGAGGCAGCCTGGGTTGAATCCCCCATTGCCATGACTGGTTCGGAATGAAGACCAAGGCAAGAATGTGCAAAGTAAGTCGATATGTCCATGTGTCTAGGTCATGCACAATATTTCTGGTCTATAGGGAAGTCAATACACGAATCATGGGATCCTTTTGGCAGAACCTACAAACCAAGGAAGACATTTAAGCGGGCATGGAGCATGATGTGCAACGGTCGAACCGTGACCTGCAAGAGTAGAACTGCAGAATGCTCAGTATAGCATTTTCCTTTTTCGGCAAGACAAGAGGTTGAGAAGATCAGGTAACTCAGGCAGAACAAGGAGGAGAAGTCTCCAGGAAGAAGCCGAAGGGCAAGGCTCTTGCTACAATCGATGGAGCAACAGAGAGCACCGGTAATCAAGGCGCAGGTGTCGTCGAAACCTCAGATGGCCGATGAAGCATGATAGCAATGGACCCTTCATCAAAAAGAGCCATGTTTGGCCTCCGCCTGTCCAAGTGCACGAGAATGGTAGGGAACGAGGCTCCAGCTGCTAGATGTAGCCATGCACAAGCACGAACCGAAAAAGGATGGACAAGGAGGGAAGCAGGCCAGACTTGCCACCGAGCTAAAGAAGCCTGAGTTGGAGCAGACGCTCGATATCCACAGTACTGACAGCAAGAAAAGGCCATGTGCAATGATCATTGATCAAGTAGGAGAAAATGCTCACCCCCGAGCTGGAAAGACCTAGGGGGAGCAGACGCTCAACCCCATTGTGGTTGTACAGAGGCACCAAGAAGGAGCATTATGCAAGGTCGATGCCTCCGCCTGCGAGTGGAGAGAGGAAGGAGGTTGCCTCTGCCCCCAAATGGAGAGAGGAAGGCGGGGTCGTGCACGCCCAGATGTAAAGTGACCATGTCGTCCTTACATGGTGGGTAGGCAAAAATCAAATCACCATAAGTGATTCTCACATGTGTTAGCCATACGGCTGTCAGCGCCCAAGATATTCCCCCCTCAATAGTTTTATCGCGCATACGACTCAAGGAAGCATCCAATGATATTTAAGTTCAAATGGGGAAATGAGTTCAGTTCGTGGGGTTTGAAGTGCCCAACTTCGGGAACTCATTTTCTTTGGTTGTGTGGAGTTTTCTGGAAACAAAATGAACAGAAGGAAGGTGGAAAAGAAAAAGAGATAACCCCATCCCTCTACCCAATGCAACCACTCACTTCAAGAAACGTCAGTGATGGGAAAGTGATGCCAACATGAGTGTAGGAGACTGTGTAAATGAGAGAGAAAGAGAGAGAAAAGAGGTTTAGGGGGTGTTTTTGTGCAACAAACAAAAAAATGAACTAAAACTACTCAAAAATTAAAAGAAGAGAGGTACCCTAGGCCAACCGAAGGCCACACGTATTCATCCTCCTCCAAGTGTCAAGGTGCATCTCACAAAGTATGGACACGCAAACTTGGAAAAACCAACGGCTAAAGGCCGACCTCCCCGGCAATGGCGCCAAATTGTTGAGAAAAGGGGAGCAACAAACCCTAACCGCCTCACATGGAAGTGAGAGGTTTCTCCAAGTTGGGGCAAAGAATGAGAGGAGAGGTTCACCCACGCTCATGGACCAATGGCAACAA
Source organism: Ceratopteris richardii (assembly GCA_020310875.1). NCBI lineage: Eukaryota > Viridiplantae > Streptophyta > Polypodiopsida > Polypodiales > Pteridaceae > Ceratopteris > Ceratopteris richardii. Next base: position 88,269,085 of record CM035429.1, read on the forward strand.
TGGCCAACGTCACAAGGAGCAAAGGGGAACATCCTCCCAACCATGCACACACACATGCAAATCCATACACCAAGACCAACGCCATTGCACACAAGGAGGCAAGAGAGTAACAAATGACACCTTCTTCCATTACCAAAATGGAGGCCAAGGCCATGGCCAAGGGACCTCCCCTTTTACAAATGAGGCTCTTCTTTATATAGAGAAGAAGAGAGGCATATGTGAATAAAACATGTGGTCAAAAGACCACATGTGCTAAATCAAAAAGAGAATCTCATGTGATATGGGAATTTCAAAAAGATAACTACCTAGAGAGAGAGGGAGCGCATGGATTTCTACGTGGGTTTTTGAATTTGTGCAAAAAAGGCTACTTTAATACTTTAGACTAAAGGAAATATCAAAAAGGGGTTTTAGGAGAGTGTTCATATGGACATCTCCTAATTACAAAAAGAAGGTATTTTTATGAGGGCTAAAGGATGCCATAGCATGAGAAAAATTATGGGCAACCTCTTATAACAACACTATGCAAAATCTATGAATGATTCAACATGTGCAATGCAAGATTCTAAGGCTATCTTAGATGCAAAAATTTGGCATGCATACTTTGGTAATCTGAATATATGCTAGCTTACTACAGTTGAAAAATTTGAAATGGTGTCCTCTTTGCCCAAACTTGAGATACCTTGTAAACATGTCTATGAAGGCTATAGTTTGGGCAATGAAGAATTTTTTCTTCCCTAAACATGGTTCAGCTCGAGTTGTTCATAAATGGTAGCTTGTTCAGTGATGTATGTGGTCCTATGTAGACATGTTCTTTTGGGAACTATCTTTACTTTGTGAGTTTTATTGATAATTATTCAAGGCATGCGTGGGTGTATCCATTGAAAGAAAAGTCCAAAGTATCCATGTACTTCAAACGGTTTCTAGTCTTGGCTAAAAATTTGTTAGCATGTAAATTTGACACCCTCCATTCTCATCAAGAGGAGAAATACATGCCTTCTTATTTTAATGTGTTTTTGGCTGAACATGGGATAAAACATTAGTGTACAGTTTCATAAACACCTCAAAGAAATGGAGTTTTTGAAAGAAAAAACAAGTATGTCATGGACACAGTGAGGTGTATGGTCAAAAGTTAGGCTTTGTCACATAGTTTCGGGCTTGAGGATGTTATGTGTGAAGCATATGTACTTAACATGTGTCCCACCAAAGCAATGCAATCTATCACTCCACATGAGGCTTGGCATGGTCGCAAACCATTTGTTGCTCATTTGTGTGTATTTGGTTGTTTGGCATATGCAATAGTGCTTGAACAACGATGCAAGAAATTGGATGATAAGATAGTGAAATGTATTTTTGTTAGGTACAATTTTGAAAGCAAAGGCTATCACTTGTATCATCCATAGACTAAACACATTTTGGTTAGCCGTGATGTCAATTTTGTGGAAGATCCAATTCAGCCAGTACTTTCATGTATTAAGGAGACATTTGTTACCTCCAAAGATATGTATGACACTTTGCTACCGCTTTTTATAGGTAGACACTTAGCCTTTATAGGTTCCACATGATGATGCAGATCATTCCATTTCTGATGTAGATTTACATGATGCACTTGTTGATGAGAAGGCTTTTATAGAGGAGGCAAAAACTGTGCCTAAATGGCTGGTGCAGACTTTGAGAGATAGAAAACTAGATGCACCTCTATCATATCATACTCCTTCACACTCTCATACTACTTCTTTTGCATGAGATTGCTATGCAATGGATGCCTCTAGTCTTTGTGATGCAAATGAGCATGTTCTTTTGATGAAGCACAAAATTCAGAAAATTGGATGGCTACTATGCAATCAGAATATGATGCTATTATCAAGAATGGTACTTGGTCTTCATGTGATTTGCCTCCATGAAAAAAGGCCATTCGCACTAAATGGGTATACAACCTGAAGTGTAAGACTCGTGGAACAATTGGCAAGTATAAGGCTATAATTTTTGCAAAGGGTTATGCTCAAGAGAAATACATTAGTTTTGATGAGACCTTTGCACCCATATGCTGAATGACCATCGCTCATAGCATTTCTACACTTGGAGCTCATCATGGTTGGAATTTACATCAGTTGGAGATTAAAATTGCATTTCTGAATGGTGACTTACATGAAGAAATGTATGTGTTTCAACCCCATACTTTTGTGCAAAAAAGGGCATGAAAACAAAGTGTGCAAGTTGAAAAAGGCATTATATGGTTTGAAGCAAACACCACATGCTTGGTATGGAAAGATACATGCCTACTTGATTTCACATGATTTTGAGAACAATACAACTCAGGGCACCTTATACGTTAAGCGTGAATATGATGTACTTCTAATCATTGTTGTGTATCTTGATGGCATGTTGTTCATTGGTCCTAATGAGAAGCATATTGCTGAATTTAAGGCTGATTTTCATGCCTCTTTTGAGATGTAGAATTTGAGTCATTTTCATCATTATTTGGGCATTCGATTAATGCAAGTTGATGGGGGAATAACTATGCCAAAGGAAATATATTGACACATCATTGTAGCATTTCAGCCTTGAGGATTGTAAACCTATTTCCACTCCTATGGAAATAGGTTTATGGTTGAGTATTCATGATGTTGGAGATGCATTTAATGTTGTTCTCTATCAATAGGCTATTGGATGCTTGATTTACTAATGCCTAACTTAGTCTCATATTCAGTTTTTTGTCTCACAAATGAGCAGTTTATGCATTGCCTAGGTTTCAAGAATTGGTAGGAAATTAAGTGCATCTTCGGTACTTGAGTGGTACCTAGCCACTTGGACTATTTTATCCCAAGAGGAGATCACTACCACTAGATTTACATGCTTTTTTTTACTATGAATTGGGTAGTTGCTATGAGACTCATGTGTCCACCAGCGGTTTTTGCTTCATGCTTAGTAGCTCATGCATGTATTGATTGAGCAAGAAGTAGCCTACTATAGCCACTTCTAGTTTTGAGGTTGAGTATAAGGTAGCTTTCACAATGAATATTGAATGTATGTGGATCATATGCCTTTTGGATGATTTTGGTGTTGGTAAGTTTTTTGTTACCACCATCTTCAGTGACAATCAGAGCACATTGGCCATTGTTAGGAACCTTGTGTTCCATGCTTGCACAAAGCACATTGAAGTTCATTATTATTATATTAAGGAGAGGTTCACAAACGATTTTTCTTGATCCTTGGCACAAATAGAGCATCTAACAATGTGAAAGAACTACCATTAGTAGTAGTCAAAATGATCTTACCAAATCCCATGACAGAATAAGAGGAGTTGTTGGCACATGTGACAATATTCCCTATAGGGGATGGCTCAACTAAAATGAAGAAACTGCACTGCAAGGTAATATGTTTGGTTGCCCCAGTATCAAAGTACGAGACATCTGAGTCTACTACAAACATACACTGCTCATGAGAAGCTGGGTCATAGTTGCAAATAGTAGTAAACAACCATTCTTCATTCTACGCGTGGAAAGTGTAGAAGACCTTCTCAGGATCAAGACTTTTGCCAAAAGCTGAACCTTCAAATGAAAACTAGTACCAACTGAAAAATGCAATGAACTTGAGACTTTGGTCACTCAAACTATACACTTATAGCTTTCAAATGAGCTATGAAACACACAATTTGGAGTAGTTTTGGGTTGGCAACTCTTTGACTCAAAATAGGTTACCTATCCACTCAGTTAAGCTGAAAATTGGACTTCACTAAAAACTGAATAACTCATAGAGCATAAAGAATTTGATAAAACTGTTGTAGATAGAGAAAGTAATCAAGATAAGCTTTCCAAAAAATGTTTAAACTCTAAAATTTCATACGTATATTGAGAGATATGACTCTCACAAGTAGACTACCCTGAAATTGGTATGCGACTGGACATAGTATATGAGAGTGAAGAGAATGAAATGACTCAAACCAAATAAACTAGCTAGAAGGGGACTTCCATGCCTTCTTCCTCTATCCTTAAGTGTCCTCCCTTGCCCCTTTTATAGCCAAGTGACCAAAAACTCTCATGATGAGTTTGAGAGCTCTTCTTCATAACTCTTCCACTACTTTGAGTAGCCACTCCTCTTCCAATTTAGCTTTTTTGGATTTGATTCTCTTTTGATTGATTCTCTTTTGATCTCCACTACTTGCTAAAGTAAATGCCTCTATTTTTCATTCTTGTATTTTCCTTCCATTTGAAGAAAATCCTTTTTGCAAAAATATATACGACCTTACTTCTTTATTTTTAACACTCCCCCTCAAGCTCACATGTGAGCTTGCACCTTCAACCATATCCTGCAAGTTGATTTCATCGTTGAACCTCTTTAGCTTAGAAGCATTGAAGGACTTTGTAAACATATATGCAACCTGGTCATTAGTTCCAATGAACTTTATATCCACATCCTTGCTCAAAACTTTTTCTCGAACATAATGATAATGCACTTCTATGTGCCTACTTTGTGCATGAAACATTGGATTGTTTGTCAAGTGAATGCTTGACATGTTGTCCCCATAAATTGGAATGGTCTCCACCTGCACATCAAGATCAGCCAAGAGCTTCTTAATCCACATAGCTTCACAAGTTGCAAAGGCTAATCCTCTATATTCAGCTTTTGTAGATGATAGTGCAATAGTAGGTTGCTTCTTTGACCTCCATGTGATAGGTTTGCTACCTTTCATGAACACATAACCTGAAGTGGATCTTCTATCTTTCTTCAAACCAGCCCAATCAACATCACTAAAGCCCTTTACCTGCAACTCTTCATCATATCTATAAAACAAGGCATGATTGACTGTGTGCTTCACATATTTTAAAGCTCGTTTGGGTGAATTTAAATGTTCACTTGTTGGAGCTTGCATAAATTGAGAAAGAACTCCAACAATATAACACAAATCTGGTCTTGTGATCGTAGCATAGATCAATGAACCTATAATACTCCTGTATGTAGTTACATCATGTAACTTCTCCCCATCATTTGAGCATAGCTTCACATTTGTGTCCATAGGTTGAGTGAGTGGTTTGCATTCACTCATTCCAAATCTGAAAAGAACATCCAACAGGTATCTGCAACATTACGTCCTGTTATGATGAGATCATCAACGTATATGCAAATATATACCTACTTGCCTTCTTCTTTCTTCATGTAGAGAGAGGGATCTACACTACTTGGACTATACCCACACCTTGTGAGGTAGTCGACCAATCTTTGGTTCGAAGCACGTGGTGCTTGCTTCAGCCCATACAAAGCTTTCTTCAATCTACAAACAAATCTAGATGCTTTTATCTTCAAATCCAATCGGTTGACTCATGTATACCTCTTCTTGAAGTTCACCATTGAGAAAAGCATTTTTTTTGTCAAGTTGGTACAATGGCCACCTCCTTGTTGCACTCGCTGCAATCAAACTTCTAATTGTTCGCATCTTTGCAACTGAAAGTCTCTTCATAGTCGATGCCATGAGTTTGCTTGAATCCTTTTGCTACTAGTCTAACTTTATGCCTTGCTAGAGAACCATCAGCATTTCTCTTTATTTTAAACACCCATTTATTTGGAACAATCTTCAAAGCTTTAGCCTTTGGAACGAGCTCCCATGTGTGATTGTCCTTGAGAGCTTTTCTCTCTTCTTGCATAGCTTCTTGCCATTCTTTTTGTGTACATGCTTCTTCATATGCATCCGGTTCTTTGTCTTTGACCACTTGTGTCATATACGCAAAATGCTTTGCAATAAAACTATCATAGCTTAGCCTTTGAATTGGATACCTTGCTCTTGAAAACCTCCTTTCATTTCCTTTTGAATATTTCTTCTTCAACCGGTTCAACTTTACCTTTGGTGTAATCACCTCTTCATACTCTTCTTCACTTGCATTTGAATCACTATTTTGGGTAGCACTTTCAGCTTCAAATCTTTGATAACCTGATTTTAGTGATGAGGAATGACTCCTTAGTCTCCCCTTCCATATTGAGCTTTCTCCAAGTGAGGTAGAAGCTTCTGGACCTGACATTTGAGTGCTTGTTTGCTGAAATTCTTCTTGGACATCACCTCCATCATCTTCGCAATCTTCTTCAAGAATCTTCTCTTTCCCTTTCTCTTCAAACCATGGTCTTAGCTCATCAAATACCACATCTCGTGAGACTTGTAGCCCCTTTGTCACCAGATTGTAGCACCTGTACCCCTTTTCCTCTGATGAATATCCAATGAAAATACATTTTTCTGACTTTGCCTACATCTTTGTCCTTAGTTCTTGAGGGATGTGAACATAACACACACCTCCAAAAACTTTGAGATGTGTAAGTTCAAGTTTCTTACCGGAATAAACCTCCTTGGGAGTTAAGTTATGCACTCCAGGCGTCGTGCACTTGTTCATCAAATAAACAGCCGTACTAGCTGCTTTAGCCCAATAGTTTAGTGGCACCTTCATCTCGTTGAGCATGCACCTTGCAACTTCTGTGATATGTCTATTTTTCCTTTCCGCTATTCCATTTTGTTGAGGCGTGTACCTACATGTAAATTGTCACTTGATGCCATTTTCATAAAGAAAATCTAAAAATTCTTTGGAGAAATATTCTCCTCCTCGATCGGACCTCAAGGTCTTTATGTAGCATCATGTTTCCTTTTCTACCTGTGCTTTAAATTACCAGCCACTGATGGTTGTTGTGATGGTCCCCATACATCCGTGTGTATCAAGCCGACAACATTCCTTGCCACATAGTTGCTCTTCTTGAATGGTTGTCGAGTTTGCTTTCCTAGTTGGCATGCTTCACAAAACTCATGTAGTCCAGCATCATTGAATATTGGAAGACCTCTGACCACTTCATGGTTACTCATGTCCTTGAGCTTGGGAATGTTGATATGTCCAAATCTTTTGTGCCACAAATCAATTTCAGCAATCCTCTTGTTTCCAAACTGAATATACATCACCTTTCCATGTGGTTGTTGAATGTCCAAAGTGAACATCCTAGCTTCTTTCCTTCCCTGAGCAATGACCTTGAATCCTTCTTTTGGATTCTTTATAAAGCAACATTTTTCATTGAAGATAACATGATATCCTTTCTCTACCATTTGTCCTACTAAAATCAAATTCTTTGCAATAGTAGGAACATGAAGAACATCAACCAATACCTTCTTATCTCCAAGCTTGATAACTCCAACATGTTCGATTGCGTGTTGAGTTTCATCACCCATCTTCACACATCCTTTTCCACTTGGAGCTTGTAGCTTTGTGAATAAATATCCTTGGCATGTCATATGGTTGCCGCAACCTGAATCTATGCACCATTTTTTATCATCACTTCTCGGGTTGTTGTACTCATGCTTCATGGCAAGCATGGTTTGCTTGTCTCCTTCACTTGATGTACTCGCATAGTTATTTTGACTCCTTTGGTTGCCTCCATTCAGCCTTCCATGCTTTTGCCAACAATCATTTGCATAATGTCCTAGTTTACCACAATGATAACATGTTATACCTTTATGAGGATTTTATGAACCTTGACCTCTTCCTCTATTTCTTCCTCGACCTCTTCCATGTGTGTTGTCATTTGAGTTATCCTTATTGTCATTTGAGTTGTGTTGGATAGAATTTGTGTTCTTGTAGCTTCTTCCTCTTCCTCTTGAGCCTCCTCTTGAGTTCCTTCCTCTACCTCATCCTACATATAACATTTGTTTATGGTTCTCCTTAACTTTGTTGCCTTCTCCTTGTTGAGCAACCTCTTCAGCCAGAAGATTTGGTATAATCTCATCGAATGTTGGTAGAGGGCCGCTATAAAGAATGTTTGTGATGAGGGGCTTTCACTTTTCTTCACTCCTCAAGCCATTGAGGGCTGTTTGGATGATGTCCAGTTTTCAGCTTAATTGAGTGGACATGTAGCCTATTTTGAGGCAAAGAGTTGCCAACCCAAAACTACTCCAAATTGTGTGTTTCATAGCTCATTTAAAAGCTATAAGTGTCTAGTTTGAGTGACCAAAGTTTCAAGTTCATTGCATTTTCCAATTGGTACTAGTTTTCATTTGAAGGTTCAGCTATTGGTAAAATTCTTGATCCTGAGAAGGTCTTCTACACTTTCTATTGCGAATAGGAGATGAATTATCCAACAATTGGTATCAAAGCATTGAATTCTAAAGAGGAAAAGAATTGGAACTGAAGTGAAGCAACTACAAATCAAGGGGGAGCTTCATAAAGTCAAGGAAGAGCGCCACACATATTTGATGTAAACTTCAATCTTGGAAGTTTTCAATGGCTGATTTAGGACAACAAGTTGAGAAGTTAGATAAAGATAATTTTCAATCTTGGAGGTATAGAATGACAAATTACCTTAAAGTTAAAGGTTTATGGAGTCTAGTTACTGGAGATGATCCACAACGGGTGAACCTTCAAGATCCCAACATTACTCCGGCACAAAGGAGACAATTTGTTGATTGGGAAGAGAGGAATCAAAGGGTGATGTTCCTCATTTCACAAGTTATTTCTAAAACTATGATTGGTCATGTGCAAAGCTAGAAACAACCAAGGAGGTTTGGGAAGCATTGAAAAAGGTGTATGCTACGTCAACAAGGTCTTAGAGGATGCAAATCAAGAACAAACTCAAAAACATGAAGAAAAGCTCAAACCAAAGCATTAGTGAGTATACATTGAGGATCAAGGAGCTTCGAGATCAGCTAGCATCAGTTGGATGCAAGATAGAAGAGTTAAAAACTGAATAACTCACAGAGCATAAAGGATTTGGTAAAACTCTTCTAGATATAGAAACTATTCAAGATAAGCTTTCCAACAAATGTTTAAAATCTAAAATTGGATACACATATTGAGACATATGACTCTCACAAGTAGACTACCCAGAAATCAGTATGCGACTGGACATAGTATATGAGAGTGAAGAGAACGAAATGACTCGAACCAAATGAACTAGCTACAAGGGGACTTCCATGCCTTCTTCCTCTATCCTTGAGTGTCCTCCCTTGCCTCTTTTATAGCCAAGTGACCAAAAACTCTTATGATGAATTTGAGAGCTCTTCTCCATAACTCTTCCACTTCTTTGAGTAGCCACTCCTCTTCCAGTTCAACTTTTTTGGATTTGATTCTCTTTTGATTGATTCTCTTTTGATCTCCACTACTTTCTGAAGTAAAGTTCTATTTTTCATTTTTATATTTTCTTTCCATTTGAAGAAAATCCTTTTTGCAAAAATAAATACGACCTTACTTCTTTATTTTTAACAACAAGGAGAGCACAAAGAATAGACTAGCAGAAAAAAAATTTAATTTGGACTTAGAAAAGTCCAAGTATCATGATGGATTGAGTTTGGTATTGTGATACCAAATTCTCGTGTGTCGCCGATACTTGGCAAGTATCACTAATAGCTTAGTCCTAGCATGTATCACAATACTCTGGTAATGTGTATTACCTAGTTGAGTATTGTCCCTCCAAGAATCATGTATCATTGATACCTTACTCCTAGTGTGTATCGTGATACTCTGATATTGTGTATTGCCTAGTTGAGTATCATCCCTCCAAGTATCATGTATTGCCAGTGATGTATCATATATCACCAATCTTGGATGTGTATCATGTATTGCTTGATCCAAGTATCGTGTATCGCTTTATCTAAGTATAGTATAACATGTACCCCTAGTATCATCTTGAAGTGTTCAATATCGTGTATCACCGAGACTCAAGTATCATGGAAGATTAAGTATCATGTATTGTGGAGACTTCAAGTATTGTGTATCATTTCACCTTAAGTATCGTGTATCATGATAATCCCACAGAGTACCCAAGTATCATATCATCAAAACCTAGTATCATGTATCATAAAAATAAGTGAATAAACCCTAATTGGTTTCGAATTGAAATTTTTGAGGAAGTTCATTATTCAAACATCAATCAAAGCTATTTCTATGTTACTCAAAGGTAAAGGTAGAGGTGTTAGGGTCACAAAACTCAAAAAAGACCATAGACTATGAATGAATCTATGATCTTGACATGTCCGAGGAGTCGAAAAAGCATGATATCATCAACATGGAATGTAACCCAAAGAAGCATTCACTCTACTTATTCTGAGACTTCTAGTGATTTACGGTGTGAATTAATCATGTTCCAAAGACATGCACAACTCTATCCATTCAGCAGAGCTCATGTTTATGATAAAAGGTGAATATAGGACTTCACTGCAGTATGTCTCTACAAACTTGCATGGAGTTCCTATTTACTTAGATGGTCTTGATAGGTTAGTTGTAAGACTTAGGAATTCAAATGACTCTAAAGCTTTGCAAAGATTAGTAGTAAGATTGAAAGGAGGATTTTACATGGACAAAAGAGGGCAATTATACTTAGGGACTGAGCATTCTGATAGGATCAACAAAAGAGGAGAAAGTGAGGAACCAAATAATCTAGTTGGGACTAACAATAGAGAAGCTATGACTACCCCAAGAGGAAGATCGGTAGTGGTAAACACTTTTGAAGGAGATAGGATCCCTCAAAATGATGACATGATGGATTTTTATCTAATAGGAGGAATTGACAAATTGTTGCAAGCCAGTTCATCCATAATGGGAAACAATATTAACCCGACTATCGTTTATGAATTGCATGATCTTGAAGACTCTTCTAGAGTTACTTATTTGGATCAAAACAAAAGAAGATATTGGGTTGTTATCAATCTAGAGAGATCTAGGCTGTAGTACATGGGTTTGCTAGTATTTTCCCCAAAAATCCTCAATGGCAGCAACAAAGCCATGCAAATCTCATAGGGCAAAATAATCAGCAAAGTGTTCCACTCAGACCACATGTTCACTTCCCTATGCCAAATACTAATATTATCCCCAATACTCACATGAAAAGCGAGACGAAAAACCAACCACCCTTTCCTCTGAGACCCCGCAAGGAAGAGGCCTAGGTGTGCATCCTTTGGTTCAAGCTATTCCTTGAACTCCTGAGGTGGATAGAAGATTAAGACCTTACAAGTTGGCAAAGTGCTTCAAAAACCATTATGATGGGTCAGGAGATCCATACGATCACATGGCCAAGTTTAAACAAGTACTGGGAGTAGAACAACTAGACGAATTTTTTATTCAATATGAATCTTTTGGACTTACATTGACTGGAACAACCTTAACTTGGTTCCACTCCTTGGATCCCAACCGTTTTGCAGATATCGGACAACTGTTAGAGGAATTCATTGGTGAATTCATGAAGAGAGGAATTATACATAATACCTCTTCATTGATTCATGGTTTCAAGCAAGCACCCAATGAATATGTAAGATTAGCGGCCAGGAGACTTAATCAATATGTGGATCGATGTCCTATGGTTGAGAGACCCATCCAACAAAAGATGATATCATTATTCTTGGACGATTTAATCGATGGAAACTTGAGAATCTTGGTGTATGTGAAATGCATACAAACATTAGATGAGTGTCTATAAGAGTGCATGGAATTGGAAGATAACTTAGTAGATGACTTGAAGATTCCACAGAATCCAACCATCTAATGATACATCTAGTAGTGTATTTTTCCAACCTAAGAATGTTGTTGGAATTGGTGGATTTAGTGGCTAAAAAGCTAGGAGTTCAAAACAAAAAAGGTCAAAAACTCTATCAAAGCCCACCTATGAGAAAGCCAATGTTAAGAAGATGCATGCATTGTGGAGGACCCAATATCTACTGTCATATTGAGCAAAGATACACCAACCACATTACCAAAAACTACCATATAGTGACAATCTAGGTGATTTCAACCACCGTAATAGATGCCTTATGGATACCAACCTAGAGAGCAAGCCCAAGAGGCTCCAAGATATGTTCCAAATTAAGGACCACCCATGGCTCAAAGGTCTTTTGAGTACTAATGATACACTAAACATCAACCAATGCTACAAGAACAACCCCAAACCCTCAAAACATAGTTTTAGTGAAGTATATATACTTCACTGGAAGAGAACTTAGAAAGAGAGATAGTACCTGTGACTCCACTAGTCAGCTCAAAAAACCTAAATCCAGGCTATGAACAAAGCTATGTATGTTTTTATTCCTATGATCATAATCTCATAAAGTATGAATCCTCTTATGAACAAAAGTACTATGAGCATGATAGCTATGGAAACTCTTATGGGTTGAAATACACCAATCTAATGTATGTAGCACCTAGAGCTCAAGCCCAAAGGTAAACCTACAGCTAGACCACCTGCTCCTAGAGGACCATGTTATAGATGCGGAGGACATCATTTCATTAGGGATTGCACAATGCTTTACCACCCACCACCTAAGAGGGTTTGGGAAGGGTATTGTAGTGACTATGGAAAAGAACACTTATTTAGAGACTATCCCAAAAGCCCATTTAATCAAAGTAATAGAGTCCTTAGGAAGTGATAAGGAATAGAACATACCATTAAAAGACATCACAAGAGGCAAAATTAAGGAAAACCTAGGGATAGTCCCAAGAGTGAAAAGGAGGATGAATCTTTATCTCAAGTAGTAGAAGACTTGGAAGAACCATCCAATACATCAAGAAGAAATAAATCTCAAAAGTGGAAAGCTAGATGAGAGAAAATAAAGAACAAGTGGATTAAGAAGTTGACTGAAGGAAAAGAGAAATCTTTACAAAATAGTGAACCTAAGCTAAATAGTCTAGCTAAACAAAACATGAATGTGGTGAAGGAAGAGCAAACAAAGGAACAAGCAGGATCAATTCTAGTGGATCCTATGCTGGAAGACTTACAAATGTAGTTAAAAGCCTATCAATCTAGAATAGAGACGAGACCCATTCTAGAGAAACATAATTGCAGTTACCCAAGACGAGATCTCAAAAAGGAAAGGTTAGAAATATGCAAAGTACTCACACCATTGTTACAAAGAAGAATGGTTGTTCCACTTTGTACATGGAAAAGGATCTACCATGGCCGCATGCATATAAAGAAGATGACAATTATATACAAAGCAATTAAAGAGGGAGAGAAGAAGCCATAACCGACAGAGTAGGAGACACAACTTCCAAGACGCGCGCTGCTTTTCATTAGACAAAGTCATATATTTATACAACTCTTCACACCCATTCGCATGGGGTATCATGACTTTTCATTACAACCCCTCATAGACCCTTCAATTTGAACCTTTAAAAAATATAAAATGCCAATACGTACATGCCACTTTAACACTGGCATGCACGGTGGACTTGAATCCCACACCATGCTTACCAATGTGCTAGGGTTACTATATGCAACTACCCTATGAAACATTATACCCCAACCAAAGTGCATGGCCCAAATCCATGGTATGGAAGGCAAGACAATACCCATAACAGTCTAGAACTATGAAAAATGTGTAATGCAAAGCAAAGTGCCTGGAACTGAATCCAAGATATGCAAGTACATTACACACAACCCATAGTCTGCCCTCCTATATGCTTTGGCATGAAGTACAAAAAATGGCATAATGACATAGCTCATCAATTACATCATTTTCATATGTCTTTCTACATTACATCATTATCATGTACAATCTATGTAAATTTGCAAGAGGGATGAATCAGCCAATCAGTGCATTATCAGCACCAATCTTCACTTTGATGCTGCATATTCGGCTCCCCATAAATACTACAACATAAATCATCAAATAATGATCAAGCAGAGCTTGTCTTTTTGGATTAGTATGATCAGCATCAAATAACCATATATGAAGACTCAAATCAACATGGAGGCATGTATCCCATAGTCCCACATCATCCACCACTCAAAACATGCACACAAAAGAAAAAGAAAATCAGTGAATGCTTCTGCCGAATCAACGCTACCTCACATTCACAATCCACATAGAGTGTTTTTGCTACCTCACACTTGCTCATTACCGAAAACAAAACAAAGGAGTGATTCTGCCAAGTTAATGCTCCCTCGCACTCATACAGTACTCCTGCATACATGCTCAAATCACCACATAGACCTGAGATGCCATAGTCAACATACTCAACTTATGTACTCCTCATACCCACGATAGAATATTTGTTGATATATTTAGGTAGTGATGTGTGTGAACACGCTAGGACCGCCGGGGCGCTTTTTTCCCTCTTTAGGAGGTTTTTTTCCCTCGGCTTGTATATACGCCTATTGCCCTAATGGGCTACTTATCTTTGTACATTCTCTAGTAATACATTCAGTATTGTGTGTTGTGCTCCAAGCTTCTTCTTCTTCCTTGTGTTGTTCGTGTGCTTCCACAGAAGTCTAACTCCAACAATTGGTATCAGAGTAGGTTGTTGCTTCATCTAGGGCACCGTCGACACTCCTCCGTTTGTAGTCTCAGAATCGTACGAATTTTGGTGAGCATACTCAAGGTGTTTTCGAGATCAAAACGGCTTCGCTTTGTGGTGCCGAAATCGCGATCTGAGCTCATTTCGGCCTCCGAACGCACTATGGCAGTGCTTGTGCAAGCTATTTCGTCTTTTTGTGCCAAAGGTATATACGAGTTTTTGTTCGCCAGTTTAAGCGTCTCGAAGTCTGCTACAGGTCTAGCAGAACTCGTATGGGCAGTTTTGTTCAACTTTTTGAGATACAGTCAATTTTCTGCATCAAGGTATTTTAGACACCGGCCATGGCTGAAAGCAGTGATGTATTCCGTATGTTGGCTGTTGAGGATAAGTTGGATGGTACCAACTACCCATTATGGGCTTATATGATGCGACATGTATTGGTTGCAAAAGGATTGTGGAACATTATGCAGGGTGTTGAAAGACGTCCTGTTACACCTGTAACAACAGGTACTACGAATACAGGTGCTGGAGCTGATGAAGATGGTATCGAAGATGATATTGTGCAGATTCCTGTTTGTGCTGCTATTTCTGTTGCACCTACTGCAGAGCAGATTCATTGGGATGGCAGAGATGCCCAGGCACATGCATTGATAGCTTTGTCTATCAAACGTGCCATTATTCCTCACATTCGCTCTTGCAGAATAGCTAAGGATGCTTGGGATACACTTACCACATTGTACCAAGCTAGGAATGAGGCTCATGTTGCTTACCTCCGAAAACAGTTGGAGAGTGAGCACATGAATGAAGGTGATTCTATGGACAGTTTCCTAACAAAGATCAAAGATTTGAAGGAACAGTTGATTTCTGCTGATGAGGTTATACCAGATAGCTCACTTGTGCAGACCGTTCTGAATGGTCTTCCTGATTCATATCAGAGTTTTGCTTCTACTCTTCGGTTGATGATGAAAGGAAATCGGAATGCCTTATCATTTGAGGAGTTAGTTTTTGTTCTGTTGCAGGAAGATCAGTCCAGACAGAACAAGTTCATTATGCGTGTTGCAGATCAAGCTTTCCTGGTGAGTCAGAAGGGCAAAGGAAAATGGAGCTCTTCTACTAGTAAGCAAAAATCTGCAAATGCTGCACATTCGAAGAACCAGGATAAAGATGAGAAGAAATCAGAAAAGCAGAAATTGTTTTGCAAGTACTATAAAGGGAATGATCATATCATAAAGAACTGTCCAAAACTGGCTGCAAAAGAGGCAAAGAAAAAGGAGGCTGGAATGGTTGTTGCAGAAGCCTCTACACCAAAAACAGAGTCTCCTAATCTTGTGCAGGAAGAAGAATGGGTGTTTACTACTGTTTGCAATTTTGACCCATCTTCTCATGAGCAGTGCATGTCTGCAGTGGACTCAGATGTTTGGTACTTTGATAGTGGGGCGACCAAACATATTACCTCGCAGCGCAGTTTCTTCTCTTCACTCGAGCCTGCCCCTATAGGGAATACTATCACATGTGCCAACAACTCCTCTTATCCTGTTATGGGAGTTGGTAAGATCATTCTGACTACTGCTGATGGTAGTTCTTTCACCTTGTCAGATGCTTTATTTGTGCCAAGGATCAAGAAGAATCTGTTGTCAGTTTCTGCATTAGCCAAGATTGGCTTGGTTGTGAAATTTGTTGATGACAGATGTACAGTTCATGATCTGTCAAATGGTGATGTTATTATTGCTTTTGGCATTTTATGTCGTGGGCTGTATAAGCTCATAGACTATGAAAGATCTGTGAATGATTCGGCATGTGTAGTTCATGACTCTCAGGCTATGTCAGATGCAAAGCTTTGGCATGCATGCTTTGGTCATCTGAATTTTGCTAGTTTGCTACGCCTGCAGAAATCTGATATGGTGTCTTCTTTGCCCAAGCTTGAGGCACCTGGAAAACATGTATGTGAAGGCTGTATTTTGGGCAAAATGCAGCGTTCCTCCTTTCCAAAAGATGGTTCAGTTTAGGCTACGCAAAAATTGCAGCTTGTACATAGTGATGTCTGTGGTCCTATGCAGACACCTTCTTTTGGAAACTATCTTTACTTCGTGAATTTCATTGATGATTTTTCCAGGCATGCATGGGTATATCCATTGAAGGCAAAGTCCGAAGTGTTTTTGTGCTTCAAACAGTTTTTGGTTTTGGCTGAAAATCTGTCAGCATGTAAAATGGGCACCCTCCATTCTGATCGAGGGGGGGAATATATGTCTTCTGATTTTAATGCATTTCTGGCTGAACGTGGGATAAAACACCAGTGTACAGTGCCGTATACACCTCAACAGAATGGAGTTGCTGAACAGAAGAACAGGTCACTCATGGAGATGGCCAGGTGTATGGTCAAGAGTCAGGCTTTACCACATAGTTTCTGGCTTGAGGCTGTCATGTGTGCAGCATATGTACTTAACAGGTGTCCCACTAAAGCACTCTAGTCTATCACTCCATATGAGGCTTGGCATGACCGCAAGCCATCTGTTGCTTATCTACGTGTTTTTGGTTGTTTGGCATATGCATTAGTGCCTGAACAGCATCACAGAAAATTGGATGATAAGGTAGTAAAATGTATTTTTGTTGGGTACAGTTCTGAAAGTAAAGGCTATCGTCTGTATCATCCACAAACTAAATGCATTCTGGTTAGCCGTGATGTTGTCTTTGTGGAAGATGCTATTCAGCCATTGCTTTCATATACTAAGGAGACATCTGTTAGCTCCAAAGACATGTATGATACTTTGATGCCTCTTTTTACAGGTGGATAGTCTAGTGCTGGTCCTAATGAGGCAACTTCTCAGCCTTTGCAGGTTTCATATGATGATGCAGATCATTCCATTTCTGATGCAGATTTACATGATGCACTTGTTGATGAGAGAGCTGATATTGAGGAGGCAAAAACTATGCCAAAATGGCTGGTGCAGACTTTGCGTGACAGCAAATTAGATGCACCTTTGTCATATCGTACTCGTTCAGGCTCTCACAGTGCCTCCTTTACATCAGATTGCTATGCTATGGCTACGTCTAGTCTCTGTGATGAGAATGAGCTTGTTTCTTTTGATGAAGCACAAAATTCAGAAAATTGGATGGCTGCTATGCAATCTGAATATGATGCTATAATGAAGAATGGTACATGGTCTTTATGTGACTTGCCTCCTGGCAAGAAGGCCATTGGCACTAAGTGGGTATACAAGCTGAAGTGTAAACCTGATGGTACAGTTGACAGGTATAAGGCTAGGCTTGTTGCAAATGGTTATGCGCAGGAAAGAGGCATTGATTTTGATGAGACCTTTGCACCTACATGCCGTATGACTACTGTTCGGAGCATTTGTGCACTTGCAGCCCATCATGGTTGGAATGTACATCAGTTGGACATTAAAACAACATTTCTGAATGGTGACTTGCATGAAGAAGTGTATGTTTTTCAGCCCCGTGGCTTTGTGTAGAAAGGGCATGAAAACCAGGTGTGCAAGTTAAAGAAGGCATTATATGGTTTAAAGCAAGCACCACGTGCTTGGTATGAGAAGATACATGCCTATCTGATTGCACATGGTTTTGAGAACAGTCCAACTGAAAGCACCTTATATGTTAAGCGTGGTAACGATGTGCTTCTGATCATTGTTGTCTATGTTGACGACATGCTGCTCACTAGTCCTATTGAGAAGCATATTTGCATCACTATTTGGGCATTCAGTTTATGCAAGTTGATGGTGGGATGGCTTTGTGTCAAATGAAATATATTGACACATTATTGCAGCGTTTTGGCCTTGAAGAGTGTAAGCCTATTGCTACTCCTATGGAGATAGGTTTACGATTGAGTCTTCATGATGTTGGAGATGCATTTGATGCTGTTCTCTATCAGCAGGCTGTTGGATGCTTGATTTATTTATGCATTACTCGGCCAGATATTCAGTTTGCTGTCTCACAGATGAGCAGGTTTATGCATTGCCCAGGAGTCATGCATTGGAAGGCGGTTAAGCGCATCTTTCGCTACTTGAGTGGTACTCGGCTACTTGGGTTGTTTTATCCCAAGGGGGGATCACTACCGCCAGATTTGCATGCTTTTTCTGACTCAGATTGGGCTGGTTGCTATGACACTCGTGTGTCCACTAGTGGTTTTTGCTTCATGCTTGGTAGCTCATGTATATCTTGGTTGAGCAAGAAGCAGCCTACTGTGGCCACTTCCAGTTGTGAGGCTGAGTATAGGGCAGCTTTCACAGCGACTGTTGAGTGTGTGTGGCTCAGATGCCTTATGGCTGATTTGGGTGTCGGCCAGTCTTCTGCCACCACCATCTTCACTTACAGTCAGAGTGCATTGGAAGTTGCGAGGAACCCTGTGTTCCATGCTTGCACTAAGCACATTGAGGTGCATTATCACTATGTCAGGGAGAGGTTCTCTGCTGGGGAGATCAGCTTGGCATATGTGCCCACGCAAGAGAACATAGCAGACCTTTTCACGAAGGCTCTGCCTAGGGAGAAGTTTGAAGCTTTCCGCAAAGCTTTGGGCTTACTTCCTTTTGTGGAGTGATTTCCACATAGCTTGGCACTTCCTTATACATGAGTGCCAGCTCCTTCTTCACCGCATCACTCCCAGGGGGGATTTGTTGATATATTTAGGTAGTGATGTGTGTGAACACACTAGGACCGCCGGGGCACTTTTTCGGTAGGGGTTGATGACACTACACCGGCCATTTAAGTTGCAGAGAAAACTTCTGAAGAATCTGTCGGACGTCCTGTTGCTTCTACCTACTATGATATGTTACTAACTTTCCTCACTGACGGATCTCTTCCTTCTAACACTCCCCCTGCTCTGCGCCGGAAACTTGCAGTCTATAACCGACGATTCCGGTTGATCGTGGGTCAATTGTATTACATAGATCATACTGGTGTTTTACTTAGATGTATCCCTCCACATGAAGCGGAATCGGTTATTGTTATGGCTCATTCATTACCCTCAGGAGGACACTTTGCAGCGGATCTTATGCACCGGAAAATTTGCAAAGTGGACTATGGTGGCCTACAATGTACAGAGATGTGGTTAAATTTGTGCAGCAATGTGATGTCTGTCAACGGACTAGACAGCCCTTGCAACGACACTTCTTTCCCCTTCAACCAGTTCTCCCTTTGGAACCCTTTTGAAAGTGGGGTCTAGATTTTATTGGTCCAATAACTCCACCAGCAACCTTCACCAACAATCGGTACATATTGACTTGTACAGATTATGCCACTAGGTGGGCGGAAGCTTGGGCTTTACGGTCTACCACAGCTGTTTCGGTGGCAAAATGTTTGATGAAGGATGTCTTCCCGCGTTATGGATTACCTTTGGAACTAGTGACGGATCAAGGAACACATTTTGCCAACAACTTAATGCAAGTGTTGAATCAAACTTTTTAGATTATGCATAAATCAAGCTCACCGTACTATCCACGTGCTAATGGCCTGGCTGAGAGTACCAATAAGACTTTGTTGCATATGCTTCGCAAAATGATCTTGGAGTGTCCGGAACGTTGGGACCAGCTCTTACCTGCAATTTTGTGGGCTTACCGGACCACGTACAAAGTGGCTACCGGAACATCTCTGTTTAAACTTGCTTACGGTATAGAAGCTATTGCGCCCATGGAAGTAGTGATACCGAGCCTGCGTGTTGCATTAGCTCAGAAATTGTTGCCGGAAGAATCTTTGCCATTTCGGTTGACTCAAACTTTTTAGATTATGCATAAATCAAGCTCACCGTACTATCCACGTGCTAATGGCCTGGCTGAAAGTACCAATAAGACTTTGTTGCATATGCTTCGCAAAATGATCTTGGAGTGTCCGGAACGTTGGGACCAGCTCTTACCTACAATTTTGTGGGCTTACCGGACCACGTACAAAGTGGCTACCGGAACAACTCTGTTTAAACTTGCTTATGGTATAGAAGCTATTGTGCCCATGGAAGTAGTGATACCGAGCCTGCGTGTTGCATTAGCTCAGAAATTGTTACCGGAAGAATCTTTGCCATTTCGGTTGGATACGCTCATATCATTGGATGAACACCGCTAGGAAAGCTTTATGACTCTCCAAGAAGTTCAGCTTCGTCAAGCCCGTACTCATGACCGCTTCCTAAAGACCCCTGTATTTACGGTTGATCAACTTGTGTTATCCTACAATGCTAAAGCAAACAAATCTGTTGGGAAATTCAAATTACGGTGGTTCGGTCCATACCGGATTGCTAAACAAGTCAGACCAGCAACTTTTTGATTGGCAACCTTAACAGGTGTTATCTTGCCCAAAGTGATTAATGGTTCTAAGCTTCACCCATATCACCAGCAGTCTGATCACCGCTGACGTGGACTTAGTCTTTTTCACATGTCACTTGTTTTTCTCTTTATCCTCGTATTTCGGTTGACCACTGACCGTAATCTCCTCGTTTTGATATCTAAATAATATTAATCGTCGCCCTATGTTACTATTTCTTTGCTCCTGCATGTATGCCGTAATAATGACGGCTATCTTTCTAATACTGAGCGATGATTAGGGTTTGCGCCACCTAATGTTGCCTATGTTTTTTTACTTAATCTTGTTTCTTTTACTGATAATCGCTATTGTGTTTGAGTGTTTGTGCGATCTGTGTTTTGTGTTCTCGTGTTTACTTGTGCATGCCATGGAAGCTCTCGGGAATGTTGCTACCTTCCGTGCAGGCCTCACTCTAGAAGTGAGTGGGTATTTGTGCACTCGTGGTCTGTTGAGCTTCGGTGAATTGCCCTGGCATTTAGTGGAGTCTCACCCATTTCATGCTCAGCTCATTTCGGCCATCACCGCCACACCTACTACCGAGCAGTGTTGGCCCATTGATTGTTTACCGTCTCATGTCGCCATTACTTTAACTGCGTTCGCTGACAGTTTTTGACTCCCTCGGGAAGGATTGGAAAATGGTGCACTTCTTCCCGTGGCCACCATGAAGGACTTGTTTCCTCGGCACTCATCTAATGAGTATGCCATTCTGTGTAGACCTGAACCAGAGTGTACAGCTCTGTAATTTTTGGTTGCTACCCTGAATCTACAGAAATGCACATATGGCATATCACGCCCATTTTATTCGATAATTGATACTACGTCTCAAGAGCCTGTGAATTTCACATCCTTCTATTTTCGGCGCATTCACCGTGAATGTGTAGCGGTTATCAAACAAGTCACTAAGGGTGACCTTCCTCGTTCTCGTTTACCCCACATCCTCACTTTCCTCTTTCCGGTGCTACAAGCTGCACAACCACCTCCAACCACCCCCTTCTTGTTACATGAAGAATCTACACGAATGTTCGAGGACGAGGATGATGACGATGAAGACCTACTGCAGCTATTTGGCCGAAAACACAGATGCGTGAGTCCCTCTGAGAGTCAGGTGCAGGGATCCATAGCCGGACATGAAACTAAAACTTTTCACGACACTGCGACGTCTCTGCATGTCAAATCATCCGTCCCACTTCTCCAATCAACCAGCAGGAATAAGGCACATGCAGGGAAGAATCCGAAGAGGTCTCTTCTCGGACAGATTCTCATCAACACAGTGCGGACAATGTGAAGGAGATCATCACTGAAGTAATTACCAACGTCAAGGTAATGATCGCACAAGCTGAGGCCACAACTCAGAATCCAACCGGCATCATCTTGATGTCGAATCCTCTTCTCCCCTGTCCTCCCCCAACTAACCCGATTGAGCCCCTTGCAGTCCCTACTAGTGCCATTGACAATGTACCTTCCAACGCACCCACTCCTCCATTCTCCTCCCCCGACTACTCTCCACCACCCTCCCCTCATCTGTTCACATCCTCTTCATCCCAACCACTTCCTGTTCTTCCTCCTACGACTACGATGTTCCATGAATTGGAGTCTATGGGTCGTCTCCTGATTCAATTCTCTCAGCAGTTACCTCTTCAAATGAAGCTAGCAACCGACAAGATCCGACAGGATCTGCAAGGCAAAGTTGATTCGTTAGAGGCAGATATTGCTCCATTACAAGAAGAAGCTAATGCGGTTAAAGCAGAGAATCATGCCCTGCAGCTTCAGGTTCAGCAACTTCAAGACCAATTAGCAGAGAGGGACTCTTTGATTGCTCAAAGGGATACAGAAATTACTACTTTGAAGCAGGATCTCACTGACAGGACAGATGCTATGACTGCGTTAGGACAAGAACTTCATCGTAGACGAGATGCTCTCAGTGTCTTAGAAGAAGCTTCTCAATCTCTTGCGGCTAATGTGCTTAAAGCAGAAGCAGAGTTACATAATACCACTGTCTTAGAAGAAGCTTCTCAATCTCTTGCAGCTAATGTGCTTAAAGCAGAAGCAGAGTTACATAATACCACTGAAACATTGTTTCAGCGAGATCAAGAGTTAACAGAGGAGCTTGCTAAGTATCTCAGATTGAATAAAGAACTTGAAGGTGTGCAGAAAGAGAGAGAAGCTTATTATAAATTAATGCAGTTTCAAACTGAAGAACTGGAATGTCGAGAAAAGCAGTTAGGTATTCAAGCAAACAGACTGTTGCGCATTGAGACACAAATTGAGGATATGAAGCAGCAGCGAGATGCAACCTTCGCTAACGACTTCTATTTAGAGGAAGCATTTATGTAGACACAAACACAGTTACTGATGAGTCAAGTCATTGCAGCTAGTTCAGTACGAACTGACGCACAATTGGTGGAGCCAGAGACTTTAAAGCTTATGCTAGATTCCTTAAAGCAGAAGATCACTAGGACTTTCAAATTAGCCCGCATCATGTATATACAAGGCATAGTTGATGAGCCTTAAATTTATTTTTCTTTGCGGGTTCAAGTCCACCGTGCGTGCCAGTGTTAGGCCGCCGGATGGGAATAATGTAATTCTATTGTTCATAGTTGAATGCACCGAAAGGGCATAGCGATACGATGTAACTCTTACCCATTAATGAAAGGGCATTACGGTGTTCTTCGACAGAGAGACGAGTTCCCCAGACTGTCTGTCTGGGGGACCGTGCGGAGAAGATCGTGGGCCGATATTGCTGAATTACTGAGTACTTTATGTTGTTTGTTGAATTGCAGTATTAAACATTCACATAGTAATGTTATATTCATATTAATAAGCCTGTGCGACTGTGATTGCTAAATCGCGCGTTAAGTACTGTGTAAGGAATAACCATAATACGAACAATAATACAGTGTAGTGAACGTTATTACTTGGAAGTATAGTACTGTTTAGTGGAAGGTTAATTTGGGAAAATTATATAAAGGGCCTCTGCACTGTCAGACCCCTACCATCCCCAAGAACCCGAAAAGAGATTTAAAAGCGACTTGACCGAAGTCCTTTTTAACACCATGCTAGAACAATCAACACCAAACCTTCTTGAAATGAGAATTCTAGAAGAAACTTTCTAGGGATATTTGAAAAACTTCAACCTAAAATGAAAAGAACTAGAAACAACTAAGAAAATTGAAGAAAAATTAGGGCTAGGGACCATAGATATAGACTCTTGTGATTTCCAAGGTAGAAGCTAACTAGCCACATGACTTGTGGGCCAGAGCTCAAGAATAGAGATGTAAGAAAATTGAAGATGAGATCCCCCCTTCCCAAAACTAGATGTTTCTATGAACCAACCCATGATGAAGTAGGAAGTATAGTTTGAGGATCTGTCCAAACAAGATTAGAATAGGGAAGAAGCTATCAGGTGGACTACAATTTTGATTTATATGGATGAATATGAACAAAATCTAGATTTCTTCTATGCCCCAATAACATGGAAGGAGAAGAGAACTTTTGAGGAAGTTTCAACCACTATACAAGAGTTGAAAAAGGCCAAAGTTCATTGTTATTTAACCCTAGAAGAGATTTTGCAAGTGAAGCCCCACTTATGGAATAAATTAGCCAACTAATTGAATTTGAAGGAACAAAGAACATCAAATCAAGAATAGAAGGTTGAAGGAACATCAAATATTAAAATACATGTCAATAAATTTGGAGACTTTGGTGAAGGTGATGAAGGTGTTGGTGCAAAGTTCAAGCCTACACATTTGGCCAGAAGTTCATGAATACTTGAAGCTCCATGGAAACCATTGCTAGGAAGAATTTATCCTTTTACCATTTGTAAAAGTCATTTTTTGACTTGATAGAATATTTGTAATCACTAGCAAACTTGTTTGTTAGATAAAAAAGTAGCGACTTCATTTGAGGGAATATTTCCTAGATTGAAGGACTACTTTTTAGTGAGAGCCAATGGAGGATTCAAATTCAAATTCAAACTTCTCATCTATAAAAAAAACTCGCTGTGTGTGACTCCATTCTTGAGTTCTCCATTGCCACATTGTAAGAGAGTGAGGTCTACATTGTAACCTACACTTCTCATCATCATTAGCCTATGATTATCATGCCTATGATCTTGTACAACTCTATGTTCTAATACAATAGATCTACATTTCTTATCTATGGTCTCTCTGTCATAGTCACTCATAAGAGTCAACTTGTACTGCTCATATCTCAGTCATTCCTATATCCTTTTCAATGTTCTATAGCTTTTTGGAACCAGCTCCAAGTTCTCTACGTGCTCACAAATTTTGAAGGAAATCCATTTAGCCAATTTGGAGAAAACCGCATCAAAGCACTCACTAGTCAAACTGTGCAGAGGTCCTAAAAAATCGGAGGTAATGATTCAATTGCTAAGTTGCTTGCTCTGTGTATAGTGCATCATTTTAAGTGATTCCACTTGGAATCATTAGCTTACTAAGCTAATTTGATATCTCTAAAAGGAATTTTTCTAATTCCTACTATATTGGAAGCACTGAGCATAACACGCGACAGGTGTCTGAACAAAAATAGAAGGTTTTCATTGATCCTTCAACTTGGAAGTAGTCTGTTTTGATTCAATCATTTCTCATATCATTTCCAAAGTACATAGGAATTTGTATAGTATCTTTGGAAAGCTAATAGGGCCCAAAACTCAACTCTGAAGCTACAAGGGGCTAGTACAAAGCACGATTTGGCAGTACCTACTCATTTCTTGGAGTGTCCATCCATCTTTCCCAACAGTGGTATCAGAGCAAAGCTAAGGTAAAATGGAAGATGGTTTTCCTTCTTTCATTGATAAATTGGACAGGAAGAACTATCAAGCATGGTCCTTAAGGATGAAGACATACTTGCAAGGAAGGAGCCTCTATGGATACATCTCAAGAGATGAGGAGATGCCCATATTCAGAAGCAAAGGATAACCTACAAGAGAGGATCATGAAAGACTCAACACATGGTGTGCCAAGGATGCATTAGCAAGGTCTTACTTACTTAACTCAATCTCCGATTTTCTTCTTCCACATATTAGGAACTGTAAGACATCCCAAGAGACTTGGGAAATATTGTCTTCCTATTTCTCTTCCAACACAAGGGCTAAGAAGAACCAATTGTGGATTGAGTTTACCACTCAAAGAAAGAAACCCAAGCAAGGCATCTCAGAGTATGTGACCAAAGTCAAAGATGTAGCAGATCAATTGGCAAGCAAAAGAGAAGAAATTGAAGAGGAATAGATTGTAAGACAAGTAATAAATGGTATTAAAGCTGATGACAAATGGGAGAGCTTCACAACTGCCATGGACCTGTACATGGACATGCAGATTCTAGACCTTACCACACTCATGGGGCAACTATTTACCCATGAAGCCAAGCTCAACAAGAATGGAGATTCATCAAGAGGTAATAGCTCTTCTGCCTTATACACTGATAAAATTAAGTCCAAAGAGAAAGGGAAGAACAAGAAGGTTGAAGATGAAGGAACTACCTCCCAAGCTAACTATGCAGGGAAAGGTAGAACATCAAGAGGAAGGGTCAGACGAGGTAAGCAAGGTAGGGGGAGACCTTATAACTCCTCACCATGTAATATTTGTGGATTCTCAAATCATACTACAGATGAGTGTTATAGGAACTTCAAGAATCAGAGAGGTAGAGGATATCAAAGAGGTGGATATACACAATCAAGAGGAAGATTCAATCACCATCAAGGATACAATAACAACTATAACAACAACTACAATAGCAACCACCAAGGAGGCTACAAATCAAGGAAGGATTACAACAACTACACAGAGGAGCAAGAAGATTCTCTTCTGATTATGAATATGACTTCAAAACCAGGTATAAATGATGACCATCTCTTCTACATTGACTCAGGATGCTCAAACCATGTGGCACGCAATGTAGCACTTCTCTCTGACCTTGAGAAACCAAAGGGTAAGCATCAGGTACAAACAGGTGATGACACCAAGCACTCAATGATTAAAGTAGGAAATGTTAAGACCTCTGATGGAAATAGGAATCTGTTGAGCAGGGTTCTATATGTACTCACACTTACCAAGAATTTAATGAGTGTTGGGCAGATTGTGGAAAAGGGTTTGCAGGTCAAGTTCAACCAATATGGAGCATTTGTGGAGGATCCCCAACATGGATTCAAGAGAATTGCCAAAGGAGAAAAGATAGGTAGTGTTGCTCTAGCACAATGGTGAGAACCACGTTAAGAAGCTTCACCTCCTTAATTGTCAATCCGCGGAAGAGATAGGAGTGATATGAAAATTGTGAATGTGAGATGATGTGAGAGTGACGGTGAGAAGCACCAAGATGCACACACACATACACACACACAATGAAGAGACAAGCAAGACACAATGGAAGGTGGGAAATTAGCTCTATTACTCAAGAACACTATTACAAGCTCAAAAGAACTCTAAGCTCACACTAGCCAATACTAACCAACCTCAAAAATGAGCTCTCTAGCTCTTTTTATAGTTTCTAGACTAGTTTTGACCGGTTTCACATCTAGTGACCGGCATAGTTAAAAATTAGGTCCTAGATGCTATTTGGAAGGGTAAACGGTGTCTAAAAATAACGAAAATTGATACGCTTGTTCTACCTAAGCTCCTCAAGCTCGAGGACTCCTCGGCTTGCACAAAATGGAGCTATGGATTACAAAATGGGGTTTTCTATGTTACATATGTTACAATAGTGATGAAAATCACTGTTGGAGGTTTTTGAAAAGTATTTTTAGAACATGATTCTTTGAAAAAAGATTCCACTGGCTCACTGCTCCGTCGTTACATGCTTCCGCGTCGTCTGTGCCTCTGGCTGCTTCCAACACCCCCCTCCCTCTCGCTTCTGTCGTCCCTGACAGAACCTTGTTGTGAGGTCTGCCGGATATAGTTCTGTAGGAGGTCTTGAGCGAGGGTGTGCTCGGAGATACGAATGCCTCGGGCCAGATCTGCCTCGAGTTTCTCCCAGTCGATTGGTTGCGGTTCTTCCGGTGGCGGGAGCTGATAGTGTGTGGAATAGACCATTCGTTCACAGGCAAATAATTGTAATAAATGTGTAGGCCTGCTTATGAATACCTCTGAATGGTATTCCCAGAAGCCGGTTGTGAACATCTCTTCGAACGTCTGCTTGTAGCACGCCGGTAGATATTTTATTCTGCAATGCCAGGCATAGCACACCCGTAGAGATGCCGTTGTACTCATATCATATACCAGGTCAAAATTGCCATGCTCAAAGCCCGGGGTGTTGACATGGGGTGCCTTGACGCGTCGGAAGACTTTAAAAATCATTTGCATCATGTCAAAGATTTTGACAGTCATATGCGCCGCTATATCATCCATATGCTTTAGTCTAGGGAGCCAGTGGCGAATTGTAGCCATCATGTAGCCTACAGTTGGTAACTCAATGGGTGGCTTAAAATAGGGGTAATTCAACCAGTCTTGGCACTGCTTATTGTTTTGTACCTTAATAGCAAAGGCAGTCCAGGAGCGGCGTCGTGGCACTGGTCCCCAACATGGATTGTACTTCAAATGCAAAGGTGCCTTTACCCATGTACTCATCATCTCTGGATACTGCTGTAGTAAATCTTTTCGCCACTCTGGCTGATAGATCCTTCCTTGCTGCGCATCAAGTGGTAGATCGGCCTCCTCGAATTGAGTTGCATGCGATGGTTTCTTACCTGTCTCTTTCTCAATGGCTAACTGGTATTCGGCCATTAACATGAAATACGGTTTATACTGTAGCTCATGCCCAGATATGTATCGTCGCGGGGCCAAATGAGCAAAGAATGGAGACTGTAATATTCTTTCTTCTATCATCGCCATGGCGTGTAATTGTGCCTCTACTCTTGCTGAGTGCGTTGTTCCAAGTTCCTCAATAGTCTTCATCCACGCGGGGGTCGGAAGTTCGTACGTCATCTGACCTTCGGCCGTGACGCGTCCGCCTGGGATGGGTTGTGGCTCGTATGCCTCTTCAAACGTTTCCTCCACCGGAATGGTGACAGTTTCTTCCTCAGCTGGAAGCTCAAGTGGGGAATCTGGCCTTGGTGGTGCTTCATATACTGCGATCCTTGATTCAAGGTGTGATACCTGGGCCCGTAATGAGTTGAGTTCCTCTAGGAGGTCAGGAGAGGGGTCCACAGGTGCTGGTATGTCTTGGTGTGCCGGTTCTCGTAACTGGAGTAATTTGTGATCTTCTTTGAGTTTCTGTAACTCCTCGTTCATGCGGTCGTATTCATCTAGTAATCTTACATGATCATCTAGCAGCATCCTCATCGAGTCTGAAGGAATGGCTTTGAACCTGCTAGGACTGAGTGGTTGGTCTGGGTGGTCGAGCGCTGCTTCTAAGTTTTCTCGGTTCTGATCCTGTAAGCGCTGGTTTTCTTCCTTGGCGGCTGCTAGGTGTCTTCGTAGTAAGCCCATGTTTCGTGTTAGCGTTGCATTGCGGACTGTCTGGGCTCTTAATAAGTTATACAGGTCAGCAGTTGCTTCCTTGGTCTTTTCTTCGCTTTCTAGTTCCAATTTGTGATAAGCCTCGCGTAATTCCTAGTATCGGGTGTTTAGAGAGGCATTCTCAATAGACAATAAATTAAGCTGCGACTGTAAGTCATTGGTTGTCCTCTGCAGCTGCTGATAATTATCACCAAGAGATGTGAACTCATCTCTTACTTGCGTCATACACATGAACATCTGTCGGAATGCATTATCTACAGTGGGTGATAGTATTAATGGGGTGCTAAATGAAGATGCAGTTGGTGTAGATGCAACGGAAATGGGGAATGGGGGTGGGAAGGTGGATGATGTAGTGATTGTTGAAAATTGTGATGTGCCTAAAAATGTTTGTGCCGTGAGTGAAGTGAGTGATGGTGCAGTGGGTGGTGAGATGTCCATGTCAGTGGACGTATCTAGTGCGGTGACCGTGAATATGGGTGTGATCGTGGGTACTCGTGCTGGTGTAAATACGGGATTTACAAAGGTTGAGGGGTAATTTACAGGGGGGCTGGCTGGAGCAGTTTGGTAGAAAGGGGAAAGAGGGGTTACAGTGGGTCGGGGAGGTGAGACGGGGGAGAAGGTTAATGGCGGTGGGAATGGGAAAAGGGGTCTTGGAGTTGTGGGGAAAGATGAAAAAGATTGATGAAGGAATGGGTTGGATAGAAAGGTGGGTGTGGGAGGGGGTAGACTAGGGCTAATGGGTGCAGGAATTGTGGGGTTAGTGGTCGTAAAGACAATTTCTGCAACGCCACCGGCGAATGAAGATGTTGGTCTGGGGGAAGGAGGGTGAAGAGGGGAGGCTGGATGGACGGGCGGTGAGAGAGGAGCGGTTGGGGTGGTCGGTACTTCAGTGACTACTGAGGTTTGTACAGCTGTAGCGCGGGGTGGGGAATCTACAAAGATGGTTTCTACAGCCAACGAACTTTCGGGGACGAGGCGTGCCTCCCTGGCTTGTTCAGAAGACTGTGCTCCTGTTGGTACACGAATGTATTCGCCGGGCTTTGAAAGTAGTCGTACTCTGCGAGGGTCAAACTGTGGTAGTGGCTTTCGTTGCAAGTACCTGAGGGCTTCGTTGGAGCCTACTGATTTGACTAACTCTCTGAATCCTTTGATGTATGCGTCTTCGAATCCGCCTGTGACAAGTTCTTGTTCTATTATTGTTTGACTCTCTTCCTCTGTCAGCTTTTTGCGTGCCCAAACTTTTTCCATAGTTCTATACAGCTTCTTGATAGCTAGTGTGTAAGCTGCTGCTTCGTAAGTTTCATCTTCATGGGTACTTGTATCACCATGTGTGTCTGTTTGTTGGCCTTGGCCATCTGTCTGTTCATGCTCTTGGGATTCCTGTGTTCCCTGGCTAGCTTCATCGTCTCCTTCGTCGTCATCGGTTGCTGTTCTTTCGTCATCAGAGCTGGACACGATCTGTCCTTGTGGCTGATCCCTGGGTGTGGTAGGGTAGCTAGGCCTTTCAAATTCTTGAGAAAACAACTGTCCTTCTGAAAACTGGAACTCATTGGAGAATGCATCGGGCATCTCAAAATCAAAAGTTTGGTCTAGTGGCTCTGCTTGTCCTGGTTCTAAATGGGGTATTGGAAAAGAGAAAGCTTCCGCACCAATAGTGGTGGGAAGTTCAGCTGCTGTGGTGATAGGTTCTGTGGTTGTGGCTGTTTGAGGTGCAACAGTACTGGTGGTGCCCTCCGGCGTAACTGGTCTTGATAACCGTATACGAATTGGTGGTACCGTGGGAGTGGCTGCTGTTGGTGACTGCTCTGGAGATGGTTGTGGCGAGGGTGATTCTGGGACTTGTAGGCATGTGATGGTTCCTCTCATGCGTTTTCCGGCTCTGCCTTTGCTAGACTTTCTAGCCTTCCTAGTGGTCCCTTTGAATGCTTTCAGTTCCTCACTAGTCATGGCACTCTCAATTGGTAAGTCATACGCCAAGCACATATATATGATCCTGGTGAGGGCGCAGCATCCATTGATTACCTTCTTTCGTTCCCATCTATGTTGTGCCAAATAGAGCTGATCAATTATCCAGCTGGCTAGGTCAACCGTTTGCGGTCCAGTACATGCTAAGTACAATCCAAACCAGATTCTCTTGTGAGGCATGGTAAAACGATCGTGAGCTGGGAAAGCAAAGTGCTACATGCATATCCGTAATGGCTTGGAAAGCTCAGGGGTTATGGCTGAAATATCCTCCCACTTAGTTACGTCGCCACGTTTCATCTGCTCTGGGACTAGTCGTTCTCGCTCCGTCGGAGTGTGTGTTCCATGTATTTTCAGAGCTGCGCGAATTAAATCTTTAGACAAATAAAACCTTCTGAATGGAGGATCATTTACCAAGGATGGTAACATGAATGTGCCAGGTAGATCCTTGTTTTCTGAAGCTGTTAAGGTGGTTACCAAGTAAAAACATCTGTAAAAATCGGGTTTAGGCAGAGGGTCACTAAAATACTCTGTAAATCCCGCTCGTGCGTTAGATCTTGTGTATTCTGTAGTCCTTCAAATTCTCTTGACAAGAACTGGTACTTGGTCCATGTGCGAAGATCAAATGCCAAATTGGCCTCAAATATGAAATCAGCGTCTGCTAATGGTCCTGCTAGGCCTTGGAACCAATGAGAATTACGATGAATCTTCTCAGTATATCCTCTAGGAGGATCATCGATTGGCATGGGTCCTGGAAAACCTTGAAACTCTGGTGGTTGCATCGTAGGATAAGATTCTGCGAGTAATTCTCCAATATTGGCCATTGGTGTGCCTGGGCTAGCTTCTGATGGTCCTGCTTCGGTTTGCATGATGTCTGATGAGCTAATGGAAAAGATCTGCTACAAAAGATTAACACATTAGTATGGAAATTAATTATGATCCCATTAAGGTGAAACCGCAATCCTTTTCCATAACCGATGTGTAACCCGTGTAGCCAAGTGTCATGAAGTGATTGATGCAATGATCTTTTTGCAGAGCTAATGCAGGTCTCTAGACACCTACATGGTTCAGATTATGCCTACAATTCTTGATGAGCTTTTATTATGCATGATGTGGGGTTTGGGTGTATGAATTTATACAAGGTTTGGTTGAGGGTGAATTATTACAAGGGTGGAGTTTAAACGGGGTGGGAGAATTGTTAGATAATGGGGTACAAGAAGACGTCTGGATACGTTTCGGTATCCATTTCCTAAGAGTCTTGGAGTGGGTGGTATGTTTCTGCTGAGGGACAAAAAGTGGTAACGGGTTTGGTGGTATTGAAGGATGGAAAGATTTCTGAGGGGTATATATTACATGGTTTGAGGGTTGGGCTATAATACATTGTTTGGGTACCCAAATCTGCGTGGGTGTGGGTCGATTGATAAGATACTTCTTGGCGATCCAAATCTGTCGAGTATTTGTACTTGGGGAAGAAGATCGAGGGGACTTTGGATACTGACTCTGCTTCTTTTGAAACTTTGTCTTGTTCTTGTCTGCAGTGTTGCCAATAGGCTGTGGTTGCTGTCCTTTTGGCACCCATATTTGTCTCGTGCCACTTGTTCTATGATGTTGATACTGCTGCTTCCTTTGCCTTGTCTGGTGGTGTCGTCGGTCTGGGTTCCTCTGTGGTGGTTGACTCGTTCGTGGTTGGGCTTGAGAGGTCCATTGGACGCTCTGCTTTGGAAAAGAAGGGAGATCCAACACTTGCATGACCTGCCCATTAGGAAGTGATTCGTTCTTTATCTTTAATCTAGGCCAGTCCGCAGCAAGTTTGGAAGGATGAGCACCGCAGGGTGTTGTGCTCATTTGGCCGCTGATGCAACCCACCTGACCGCTGATTGTGTTCATCTGCCCTAGCGGTTGGGTAGCTGCCCCTTCTAGTTTGCAGGAAGCCCCAGGGAAGATCTCCTGTCGCCCTTCTGATTGACAACTGTCCCTAGCCAAGCCCGAGTGGGTTGGTGTAGACGTAACGTGACTGGTCTGACCCAAGATCTTTCGGTCTTCCGTCGCATGCGTTTCATAGGGTCTAGGGTTACAAACCTCAATCGGAATGCAATTAGGGAAGTCAAGCGGTATCACTCGCTTCTGTTCTAAGGTTCCAATCTGTAAGGAGCCTTGTCTAAGATTTAGGTCCACTGAGTGATCGTATAGCCAATCTTGGCCAAGGATTAGGGGTTCTATCAGGTCGTCATCATGGCACACTAGTAGCTTCGCTGTCATGGTCACATCCTTAATGAGGATAGGAAGGTCCACCTCACCCATGCAAGGGGTTTCCATGCCTCCTAGCCCTATGAGGTATGCCTCAATTGGCCGCATTTCTATTCCTGAATCCTTATAGTAGGACCATCTAATCGCACTAGTCGCAGCACCTGAGTCAATTAAAGCCCTGAGCTCTTGGCAAGGGTTGCCGTGCTCTAGCCTGACTGTAATGAATGGTCTCCTGTCCACTATACTAGGATGAGTGGTTGACTTTACTTGACACATGGCCATGGGATATTTGGGTGTAGTTTCCAGATGGTTATAATGTTCTCTCCCTAGTCCTTGTCTTCTTAACTTCATGTGTTTAATGCGTTCTATTGCTTCTGCCTGAGCTTCCGCTCGTATTCTATTTTCTTCCTCCTTACGTGAGTTGTCTAAGCATATCCTCAGTAAGAGGTTCCTGATATAGCTTGACTCTACAGCCACTAATGTAATTAGGCATTATATCTCCTTCTAAAGTGGCTAATTGTACTGCTCCACTTGTTGAGAGTCTGTTAATGATCATAGGTCCATAACCTCGCTTTTCTAACTTACGTGCGTGTTGCTTTAGCGTATATACTAGAACTAAATCTCCTTCTTTTAAGCCTTTGTCTTTCACATGTGCATCAAAATATGCTTTCTGTTGCTTCTTCGCTGCATATATTCCTGCTGCTGCCTTTAGCCTGGTTTCTCCTAATCGTTCCAAGTCCATTATTCTCGCTGATAATTCATGGCCGGTCCACTGATGTTCTTGTGCAACCTTAAGGGTCGGTACCAAGAAGTCCAAAGGAAGCACAGCATTCTGACAAAAAACCATCTGAAAGGGAGTTGCATTGAGTACGGTCTTGTAGGCCACTCGATATGCCCAAACAGCGTGGTGTAACTGTTTGTCCCAATCTGAACGTTTGTTGTTCACGAGTTTCGTTAGTACGTTACAAAGGATCTTATTAGTGCTTTCAGCCTGACCATTGGCCTGAGGATGATATGGTGCGGATTTCTTGTGAATCACCATAAAATCCTGTAACAAATATTCAATGACTTGGTTTAGAAAGTGAGTTCCTCGATTGCTCACTAACTCTATAGGCAATCCATATCTTGTAAAGACATTCTCAAATAAGAATTTTGCAGTTGTGTGTGCATCATTCTTTTTCGTGGCTTTTGCCTCTACCCATTTCGTAAGATAATCTGTGGCAACAATAATGTATTCAGCATGTGTACCTTTTGCAGGGGGGTTAATGGGTCCTACAAAGTCTATACCCCACTTAGAAAATGCACGTCCGCCCATCATGGGTTTCAATGGCATTTCATCTCTGCGAGTAGGAAACTGAGTTCTTTGGCACACATCACATCTCTTTACATAGGTATGAGCATCCATGTGAAGAGTGGGCCACCATAATCCTGCAAAGAGGATGGCTTTGATTATCCTATCGGGTCCAAAATGACCTCCTGCAACACCTTGGTGTGCAGTCTCTAGTATGCTCAGATAATCGCTCTCATGAACACATTGTCTTAGATACCCATCTCGTCCTCTTTTGTATAGGTTATCGCCAATAAGTGAATAATCTTGAGCTTCCTGCTCTAGACTACGTTGTCGAGCTAAGGTCATTCCTTGAGGGAATGTCTTCGTCCTCAAGTATGTCACTAATTGTTCACTCCAGTCTGGTGTGAGAGACACGTGATACAATGTAGCATGTTCTACTGGTGGTCTTTCACAACAAGCATGGCATTCTTTACACAACCTGTAGACATCTGCTTCCATCGTAGGCCAATATACTCCTAATCTTTGCAGAGTCTGTAATGTTCGATGTTTTGAATGATGTTGCTTTAATGCACCTATGTGTGCTAATTGCAACCAATTCGCATGTTCTGATTCATCTACACAACAAGCAAGAATCTTTTGATTATCCTGTTTATATATGCTTTCTGCTATGATTTGGTATCTCTGAGACTTGGTAATCTCTCCCTCTTTGATCTTTATCCTAGGATTCTTGGGTCCATATGTGAGAATAGGGACTATAGGTTTAGCCCATTCTGGTGCTATCTCAAGGTTAAACAAGTATGCATCTGGTAGATCATCCGCTACTCCTTGAGGAGCTTCTCCTGAGGTTAATCTTGAAAGGTGGTCAGCTCTAAGATGTGTCTTTCCTTTCCTGACTACTACTTCAAAATCATATTCCATGAGTAATAGAAACCATCGTATTAGTCGTCCTGTGTTACATGGCTTGTTGACTAAGTACAATAGGGCTTGATGATCTGTAAAGAACTTGAATTTGTTGGCCAACAAGTAGTGCCTAAACTTCTTTACTGCGTAGATCATCCCTAATCCTTCTCGTTCCGTCGTGGTGTAATTTCTTTCTGCTGCGTTCAATTGTCTACTAGCGTAAGCTATGGGGAGATCTATGTTACCTTCATTCGTGGGTTGTGCTAACACACATCCTATGGCATAATTGGATGCATCCACATGTACATGGAATGGCTTACTCCAATCTGGGGTTGTCAATATAGGTGCTGAGCACAAGCGTCGTTTAAGTTCATGGAATGAATTTTCACATTCATTCGTCCATTCGAAATTGGTTAAAAGAGAGTACAAAGGCTTGGCTATGATTGCATACATGTGTATGAATCTCCTATAATAACCGCAATGGCTCATAAATGCCTGTACCTCTTTCACATTAGTTGGTCTAGGTAATACTGCAATTACCTTCACCTTTTCTTCATCCGTAGAGATTCCATTTTTTGACACAATGTGTCCTAGAATTTTGCCTTGTCTGACCATGAAAACGCACTTTTCTGGGTTCAAACAAACCTGATATTCTCGACATTTGTCAAATATTTGCCTTAACTCTGGGATATGCGTATGTCTTACATTTGAATGTGCACATAAGTCATCGACATAAACTTCCAAACTCTTGCGTAGGAATTCCTTAAAAACATGACACATGAGTCGCTGGAAAGTGGCGGGAGCATTTGTTAAGCCAAATGGCATCACACGAAATGCAAATATGCCCCATTCAGTGGCAAATGCCGTCTTGTGTTGGTCCTTTGGAGCAATGGCTACTTGATTATAGCCTGAAAAACCATCAAGGAAGCTGTAAACTTCCTTGCCCGCAACTCTTTCCAATAGATGTTCCGTGATAGGAAGAGGATAGCTGTCTCTAATTGTGGCGGCGTTAACTTTTTTAAGGTTAATACACACACGCAATTTTCCATTCTTCCTGGGCACAACCACAATGGGGGATACCCATTCAGTATGTTCAATTTCGTAAATGAATCTTGCTTCTATCAAGCGATCTATCTCCTCTTTAATCTTCGCAACGTAGTTATCATTGTACGTGTAAGGTTTCTGTTTTGTCGGTTTTGCATCTGGAGTCATAGGGATTCTATGAGAACATATATCTGGATCTACTCCTTTCAAATCTTTGTAACTCCAAGCAAAAACATCTCTATATTCGCGCAATAGGGCAACTAGCTCTTCTTCTTCTTCAGTTGTCAAATCATGCCCTATGTATGTACATTTTTCTTCTTCTCCTTCGATAGCAACTATTATCTTCTTGGTTTTCTCTCGGTTATCATATACTTGTCCGTCATTCGCTTTTCTATTAGGCATTCGTACCATGATTCTTCTATCTTCGATTTCATATTTCTTGAAGTTCTCGGGTACTTCAAATAAAGATTCTTCTTTTTCTGACATGGTTTCTTTCTTCTTTCTTTTCTTGCCTTCATTTTTAGTAGTCACTTGAGTAGCTATTCTCACATCATTCGTAATTTCCTCGTGTCTCTGAGGGTGAGTTTCTACTTCGTAAAAATATTCTTCTTCTGATGCAAAGGGTGGGTCCATGATAATTGATTCTAAATCGAAATCACTCACATCCTCAAATGCATCAGTGTTAGGTTCACATTCTTCTAAAATTGCATCGCACATGATTGGCTCTATCGTGAAAACTGAAATGTCATAGCCATCCTCGTCACAGTGGGGTGTCCATTGTTCTTCATTGATGGCTACATCCATGGTTGCTAGGATTTCTGCCCAACCATGGGGTTCAAACTCTTCATCTGGAAATACTACAGGTGCGTAAGCTGGACCCTGAAGGGTTCGTGGATTTTGTTCTGCACCTAAGGTCCTGGCTTCTAACCTTTCTTCCTCTTGTTTGGCTACTTTACACATCCATAAATGAGTATCCTCATGCAACCAAGAAGGATCTGATTCTAATGAGTGCACGAATTCCGTCTCTACTGGTGTCTTATGGATGGTATTCCATTGTATTGGGGGTACATCTCGATGTGAATAGTCTTTAAGATTGACTTTGGTAGTCACTCCTAAATGTTGCAAGTACAACGAATTGGTTCCCCAATCTTGTACAATTTGCAACTGACGCATGAATGGTCGTCCCAATATCATCTCATAAGCATGGTTTTTTGCAAAGTCACA
The DNA here is from genome assembly GCA_020310875.1 of Ceratopteris richardii. Lineage (NCBI taxonomy): Eukaryota > Viridiplantae > Streptophyta > Polypodiopsida > Polypodiales > Pteridaceae > Ceratopteris > Ceratopteris richardii. Next base: position 88,306,761 of record CM035429.1, read on the forward strand.
AATGGCAAAGGTATGCTCAAATTCTACACCACAAGTGGTGAGAGATATGCCTTCTAGTAAGCCTAATGGTTTTTCTATGTGTCTGTCAGCCATTTGTAGCTTCATCCTAGTGGGTCTTAATGCTGGCTTACCCCAACATTTCCATAAAGCGGTGGTAGCGATGGCTACTCCGGCTCCTGAATCTAAGATGGCTTTCGTGGTGTAGCCCTGATGGGTTATCGAAAGGTAAGTGTTACCTTCCTCTCCTTCGCTTACATCTCCAATCTTTTCTACGGGTATCTCTGGTACCTTATTTTGTGATCCTATTTGTGAGGGAGTAGTAGCAAGCTCGGGGAATTGATTTGCTACATGTTTCCACAATTCTGGTTTTACCTTTAACAACTCCTCTAGAGTGAGATTACATTGTACTTTAGTGTTCTTGATCACTTCCGTGTTCCTAGGGATTACTGATTCTGAGATATTCTATCAATCAAAGCTAACCTTTTTCCATGAATTCCTTTTGGTAGGTGTTTACAAAGATTCCAAGTCAAATGTGACTTTTACAAAGAAGTAAAGTGGTAATTAACCACTAGCATAAGCTCCTATGCTTCTCCATGTCTGTATGAACCTCAAGGTATCCTTCAAGCCAAATGTGTAGGCTTGTGAATTGCACCAACAATAATTTCTACTGGTCCATTGTCCAAGGGTGATATGGTGCCAACTTCTTATGAATCGCCATAAAATCTTGTAACAAATATTTGATGCCGTTATTTAGAAATTGAGTCCCTCTATCACTCACTAGCTCTATAGCTAATACATACCTTGTAAAGACATTCTCAAATAAGAACTTTGTTGTCATGTGTGCATCATTTTTTTGGGTAGCCTTAGCCTCTACCCATTTGGTGAGATAGTTTGTAGCTACAATGATGTATTTAGCATGAGTGTCTTTAGCAAGGGGTTTAATGGGTCCAACGAAATCTATACCCCACTTAGAGAAAGCATGTCTCCCCATCATGGGTTTTAGTGGCATCTCATCTCTATGAGTAGGAAACTGAGCTCTTTGGCATACATCACATCGCTTCACATGTGTGTGCATCCATGTGAAGATTGGGCCACCATAATGCTGAAAAGAGTATAGCCTTGATTATCCGATCGGGGCCAAAATGACCTCCTTCAACACCCTAGTGTGTAGTTTCTAATATGCTCATATAGTCACTCTCGTGAACACATTGTCTGAGATATTTGTCTATTCCTTGTTTGTATAGATTATTGCCAATGAGTGCATTGTCTTGAGCTTCTTGCTCTAGACTTCTTTGTCTTGCTATAGTCATTCCTTGAGGGAATGTTTTTGTCCTCAAGTAGGTTATCATTGGTCCACTCCATTTTGGTGTTAGAGACACCTGGTGTAAGGTCGCATATTCGAATGGTGGTCTAACACAACAAACTAGGCATTGCTTGCATGTTTTGTAGACCTCTGCTTCCATCAAAGGCCAGTACACTCCTAATCTATGCAGAGTATGCAGTGTGTGGTGTTTCAAATGGTGTTGCTTTAATGCACCTACATGTGCTAATTGCAACCATTTCCCATGCTTTGATTCCTCTACACAACAAGCAAGAATCTTTTGATTATCTTCTTTGTAAATACTTCCTCGCAATATTTGGTATCATTGGGACTTGGTTATCTTTGGTTCCCTAATTCTAATATGAGGGTTCTTGGGTTCAAATATAAGAATAGGAACAATTGTTTTGGCCCATTTTGGCACTACTTCAACATTAAACAAATACGCATAAGGTAAATCATCAACTATTCCTTGAGGGGCTTCTATGATTGGCCTTAAGGTGGGTCTTTACTTTTCTAACTACCACTTCAAAGTCATACTCCATTAATAGCAAAAACCAACATATCAATCTTCCTGTGTTACAAGGTTTGTTGATTAGATACAATAGCTTGATGGTCTATGAAAAACTTGAATTGTTTGCCAACAAATAGTGTCTAAATTTCTTTATTGCACAAATCATTCCTAATCCTTCTCGCCCGGTAGTGGTGTAATTTCTTTCCACTGCATTCAATTATCTACTTGCGTAGGCTATGGGGAGGTCTTTATTGCCCTCACTCATAGGTTGTGCTAGCACACACCCTATAACATAGTTGGACATGTCCTTGGCTACGTAATTATCATTATAAGTATATGGTTTTGTTTTGAAGGCTTGGATTCTTGGGTCATGGGGATTCTATGGGAGCATATGTTTGGGTCTACTCCTCTCAAATCCTTGTAGCTCCATGCAAACATGTCTCTATATTCTTTCAACAAGGCTATCAATTCTTCTTATTCTTCTTGTTCTTCTTGTTCTTCTTGTTCTTCTTGTTCTTCTTGTTCTTCTTGTTCTTCTTCGGTTAGATCATGCCCTATATATGTACATTTTTTCCTCTCCTTCTTCAACGTTCACTACAATCTTCTTAGTCTTCTCCCGATTGTCGTATGCTTCTCTGGTGTTTGTTTCTCTCTTCGAAATTCTTACCATGATTTTTCTATCTTCTATTTCACATTTCTTAAAATTCTCTGGTGCTTCCAATAGGGATTCTTCTTTGTCTGACCTAGATGATTTCTTTCTCTCTTTCTTTTACTTATTCTTCTCAAGCTCTGAAAGGGTTTTAAGTCGCTCAACTCGATTCTCCTTCCCTATCTTAGGGGTGGTGGCTTCTACAAGATAAAGGTATTCTTCTTTTGAAGAGCAGACGGGCTCCATAATAATGGAATCTAAATCTTAGTTGCTTGCTTCATCTGGTCCTCGAGTCATTTTAGTAAATTGTTCCAAAATAGGCTCTTCTTCCATGGGTTCGATCATAAAGATGGAGATATTGGAGCCATCCTCATCACAATGAGGGGTCCATTGTTCTTCGTTCACTACTATGTCCATGGTGGCTAAGATCTCTGCCCAATCGTGAAGCTCGGATTCCTCGTCTGGAAATACTATAGGTGCATAGGGATCCTTGAGGGTACGTGGGTGTTACTCAGAGCCTAGAGTTATAGTTTTTAATCGTTATTCTTCTTGTTTAGCTATCTTACACATCCATAAGTGAGTGTCCTAGTGCAACCATGAAGGGTTTGGTTCTAGAGACTGAACTAACTCAATTTCTTCAGATGCCTTATGCATGGTATTCCACTATAGTGGTGGTACATCATGATGGGAATAGTCTTCGAGGTTGACTTTAGTAGTCACACCCAAATGTTGCATGTACGAAGAATTAGTTCCCCAATCTTGTATGATTTGCAATTTTTGCATAAAAGGACATCCCAAAATCATTTCATATGCATGATTCCTTCCAAACTCGCAAATGGCAAAGGTGTGCTCAAACTCTACACCACAAGTAGCGAGAGATATTCCTTCCAATAAACCTAAAGGATTCTCAATATGACCATTAGCCATTTGTAGTTTCATTCTAGTGGGTCTGAGGGTTGGCTTGCCCCATTGTTTCCATAGGGAAGTAGTGGCAATGGCTACTCTAGCACCTCAGTCTATGATTGCTTTGGTGGTGTAGCCCTAGTGGGAGATAGGCAAATAGGTATTTCCCTCTTCTCCTTGGCTCATGTCTCCAATCCTTTCAATGGGTATTTCAATAACTCTCTTGTGTGAAGTTGTCAGAGAGTGGGTAGTAGCTATATTTGGTATCTGGTTTGCTACATGCTTCCACAACTCTAGTTTAGCCTTTAACAATTCCTCTAAAGTCAAATGACATTGCACTTTAGTGTTCTTTATTACATCTATGTTCCTTGGAATAATTGACTCTTCATTTCTTACTAATATGGTGGGTGCTCTCATAATAATCGACTTCACTTCCTAGGGACGAGTGAAATGAGGAGATTCTTGCAAAGAATTAGAGTCAAATTTGTCTGTTCACTAGGTTGTTCCTCGTCTCATTCATCATATATAGAGGGGATATCCTAGGGAAATTGCTCTTGCAGATCATCTATCTCTTGATATCGGGGGAGGTGGGGTGAGATTCTTGTTCCCTCTTCCATTTCTCTTCTTGAATTTCTCTAAGAAATCCTTGTGAGTATTTATGTATTGAAGAAGGATTCTCCCATTTCATGGTACTAGGCATTTGTGACAAGGAAGGTGTAGTATCTTCCTGTGCCTTAGAGATAGGATAGGTCCTATCAAAATTATTCTTCTCATTGGTAGAAATCAAATGTTATAACCTCTCTAGTAGTCCTTGAAAGTGTAGCTCTGGTTTTGCTAGGTTACTCCAATTAACATATTGGGATGCTTCGAACATTGCTTGTGCTAATTCTACCATTTTCATGTAGAGTTTATTCTCTCAATTTCTAGGTCTGCCTTGGGATAATTCTTACTCAACTCTCCCACTTAGGGTCCTTCTTTGATTCTTGCCTAGTATGCTTTAAACATCATATCTAGGTTCTCTTGTATGGGTTTAGCTAGAACTGATCCTGGTTTTGCGATTGGGTTCTCCTGATTTGACACTTGCAATGCCAATTCTAAAATTTTGCCTCTAGTCTCTTTTAGTCTTCCTTTTAGCTCACTTATTTTCTTACTCCATTTTCTTTTGAGTCTCTCTCGTGAGTCCTTCCAAGATCTGGTCTTTCTTCCACTTGATTCTCTGACTTCACTACTCTCAGCTATCTTATCAAGGTTTGGTGATTGATTTTGTAGCAATGTTCGGGCTCTTGTTACATTTTGAATAGGCACATAGGTCAGGGTGGATAAATTTGAAGTGTGCACAATGCCTATCATGTTAATGGGAGTTACTTTGGATGCATTGACAAGGTTTTTAGGGCATTCTCATATGGCATGCTACTCACCACAATCAATACAAAAACCTTGAAATTTATAATGTTGGGGTTGTCCTGTGTTAGCCATCGGAATGGACGACCATAAACTTGTAGTTTAATTTTGTAATAGGAGAATGGGATTCTGCTATTTTATGGAGACCTGAGGAGTTTTCGAATGTTCAATGTTTCTTTAATTATGAAGTATGAAACAGAGTGATGTAGCAGAACAATACGAGAAGGAGAATGGTGCGGTGTTTGGAAGTCTGTCTATGTGGAACGACATAGTCCAAAAATTTGAGGAATAGGAACTTTGTTTGATGAAACTGTAGATGCACAAAAGTATCTGTAACGTTATACAAAGTCTCTAGATTGTAAAGCAAAGTTTTTACAAATGTTATTCTACAGTATTCCGAAGTCTATAATAGTGAAGTTTATATTTAATATGTAGCACTGCAATATTCTCAATATAATGTTGATAATCTGAAATCTTTAAGTGTGTGTTACTAAACTAAGGAACATAAACAAATGTTGTGATTGCGGTAGTGTAGTCATAATCCCCATTCCCGTACCCAACCTTTGGACAGTGTGTTGTTTGTCAAAGACACACCAACCACCAACCATCAACATAAACACATGTTGTGATTGCGGTAGTGTAGTCATAATCCCCATTCCCGTACCCAACCTTTGGACAGTGTGTTGTTTGTCAACCATGATGGGATGGGGTTGGCTTTGAGATGCAATTCCATATGAATTGATGTCATTGCAGTGCGATAAAGAGTATTTGAGAAGTGATCAACATCACGAGTACTTGGATGAGTTTCATTAAGCACACCTTAGAAACATTACATCTCGAAGATATCTCAATTGCGAAACCCGCAAATATCCCAGAAAAATTGTTGCGATGGGTGGAGAATGGAGTGCTACCTTAGAATATCTTGGAGGATTGGATATTTGAGTGGAGGAATGAAAATTGAAAGAACTTGGAGAAGCTTGTAGAAGGTAGAAAATTGCATTTTGAAGCGATGAAGTTTGGTCAAGCGAACCGGCACAAGACCAGCCCTTGAGCTTATGGAGACTCAAATAGACCTTATAGGCATGTGATAAGTGCAAAGAAACACACCATGTACTTTGGAGCATGAAGGAGAATGAGTCGATACAAAACACATAGGTTCGCGGGTCGACTAGCTCAAAAAACTTACTATCTATGGAAGAGACAATGAACTTCAAATGCCCATAGCGACCAACGTGATTACAATAGAAAAAATACTTTTATGGGAGTGATACACATAGGGTTGAGTGTATGTAATGCACAAAAGTATAAGGAATAAGAAAAATATGCTATAGAAATGAATGCGACATTCACAGGTGGTACTTCCTATTTTTCAAGAATACACAGAGATTGATCCCGAGACAGAAAAACTAATATTTCTCCCAATCTACTTAACTAAATGCTATGAAAATTTATAGGCATAAACTAGACACTTATATCTTTCCAATGAGTCAACTTGCACTCAATTTAAAGCTATGGAGAGAGAGCAACAACCTCTGCAAGATTACTATTGGTGAAGAAGATGATGCAGAGAATTGAAGGAGCAAGACAATGATGGTCACAAGTGTATGTATATTGCTTCCATGTAATGTACAAGTGATTTCAATATACAATTCACTTTCCTACAATCTAGGAAAAGTGAAGATCTAGTTTGATGTACTTTTAGGTGATTTGATTTGCTTGATTGAATGCAACTTCAACCACCACAAATTTGTGGTATTTGGGCTCTATCTTTCTACCTTTACATGTGTAAAGCTCAAGGCTTTTACAACGGTAAATGAACCATCAAAAATTTCTCAAAAAAATACAATAAATGAGCATATGAAAAAGAACTCTCCAACGAATATTCTTTCGATGCGATAGAATGTAGATCCAATCCACCTCAAGCATAGTGTAAACTTGATGTTCCAACAGCTCCCCCTCAAGCTAAAGTATGCTTGAGTCTTCGTTCTCTGATAGGTTGAATACCTGCCATAGCTTTGAATCTACAAAGCTTTATTCCATCAAGTGCCTTCGTCATCATATCTGCTACTTGCTTTTCAGTAGGAACAAAAGAAATGTCAATCTCCTTTGCCATGAGCTTCTCCCTGATGAAGTGGTAATGGACTTCTATGTGCTTGGTTCTCGCATGGAAAATAGGATTTTCCGCTAGATGCATGGAACTTACATTATCTCCAAATATGTGAGGTTTGGAACTCACAAGTCCCAAATCTGTATTTAATGCTTTTAACCATATTGCCTCTTGAGTTGCTATGGTCAAGCCTCTGTACTCTGCTTCAGTTGAGGATAAAGCAACTGTTGGTTGCTTCTTGGAACTCCATGAAACTAGCTTTGAACCTGCAAATGCTAAGTAACCAGATGTACTTTTTCTATCATCCTTAGCTCCTGCCCAATCTACATCTGAGTAGATTTTGATATCCAAATCTGAAGAGTAAGGATAGAATATACCTTCGTTGATTGTACCTTTGAAAATACTTAAGTACTCTCTTAGCCGCATCCATGTGTGGTCTTCTCGGTGAGTGCATGAACTGACTAAGCACTCCCACACTATATGAGATGTCTGCCCTTGTATGAGTAGCATATATCAAGCTACCTACCAAGCTTTGATACTCTTTAATGTCTTCAATTTTCTCACCTTCATAAACACTAAGTTTATGATTCATCTCCAAAGGTGTACCTGCAGGTTTAGTGTTCTCCATTTTGAACTTGAGAAGAAGATCCTGAATGTATCTTCTTTGAGTCAAATACATTCCTTCATCTGTATATATCACCTGCATACCTAGGAAATATGTGAGCTCACCTAGGTCACTGATTTTGAACTCCTCTTGCATGTGTCTCTTGATCCTTTGAATGCCATTTAGATCATCACCTGTCATAATAATATCATCTACATATACACATAGATAGATAACCTCATTGTGATCCCTTTTGATGAATAGAGAAGGATATGAGTTTCTTGGTTTGAATCCTTGATCTTGAAGGTATGTAACCAGCCTGTAATTCCAAGCTCTAGGAGCTTGTTTCAATCCATACAATGCTTTCTTAAGTCTGCAAACATAAGATGGATGATTAGGGTTTTCAAAACCTGGTGGTTGTGACATGTATACCTCTTCACTTATCCAACCATTTAAGAATGCATTTTTCACATCAAGTTGGAGGAGTCTCCAATTCCTTGCAGCAGCTACACTTATCAATGTCCTGATTGTAGTCATCTTTGCAACTGGTGAGAATGTTTCCTCATAGTCCATACCATGAGTTTGTGAGCATCCTTTGGCAACTAATCTTGCCTTGTACCTGCAAACTGATCCATCTAAATTTCTTTTAACTTTATATACCCATCTGCAACCAATTACCTTTTGATTTGGTGACATTGGAACCAAATCCCAAGTGTCCATTTCCTTCAATGCATCTATTTCTTCGTTCATGGCCTTTTTCCAATTAGGGTTTCCCTTTGCCTCTTCATAGGTTGAGGGTTCCTCTGAAATAGAGTCTTTTGCCAAGTAGATTGAATGCTTCGTAACAGATGTGGAATCATATCCATACCTTTCTGGTTGTTTCTTCTCTCTCGCCGATCTTCTAGGTGCTTGTTTGGAGCATTCTCCAACCTCTTGCATCTTTGCTTTGCCTCTTGACTTCCATAGCTTGTAATCCTTTTCTCTTTCATCTTGATCATCGTCTGTATCACTTCTTGGATCCTGGACCTGTGTATCATGCTTGCTTCCTAATTGATGAGAGTCAGAATCAAGGTCATATGGTATTGTTACCTTTTGTTTGTCTTCATCATACCAAGACCTGTGTTCTTCAAACACAACATCTCTACTTGTAGTGAATTGCTTGGTTGAAGGATTGAAGAACCTGTAACCCATCTGAGTTGAATCATATCCAATAAACACTGCCTTCGTTGCCCTTTCATCTAGCTTACCTCTTATTTGTGATGGTACATGAACATAAGCTAAACAACCAAAAACCTTGCAATGTCCAAGACTAGGTTTTCTTCCATGCCATGCTTCATAAGGAGTCATACCTTGAAGTGATTTGGATGGTAGTCTATTGACAAGGTACACAGCAGTTGAAATAGCTTCTGCCCATAGATAATGTGGCAACTTCTTCTCTTCAAGCATTGTTCGGCTGATCCAACCAATGTCTTGTTTCTCCTCTCTACGATTCCATTTAGTTGAGGAGAGTACCTGGTAGTCACTTCCCTTTTGATACCTTTTTCCTGAAAGAAATCATCAAAATCTTTGGAGAAGTATTCTCCCCCTCCATTAGATCTGAGCTTCTTTAGTGATCTACCTGTATGATACTCCACATGTGCAAGATACTTCTTGAAGCAATCAAACACTTCATTCTTACTCTTGATAAAGTATAGAATAGTCCATCTACTATGGTCGTCAATAAATGAGACATTATACCTTGATCCTGCCAATGAAGGTTCTTGACTTTGTCCCCATACATCTGTATGTACTAAGTCCAATACGTTGTTGTGGATGTAGCCTTTGTGGTTGAATGGTTGTCTTTGTGCCTTCCCAATCTGACATGCATCACACCTATTGATCATGTGTTGCTTTGGTATGTTCGGCAGTCCTAGAACACTTTGATCCCTGCATATATCCTTCAAGGTTCTTTCATTCACATGAGCAAGTCTCTTATGCCACACTTCAAGCTCACTTAGGGTTTGAGACCCAAAGTTGAATAGAGCTATGTTCTTGGTTTCTCCTACTTCAAAAGTAAAGACCCTACCATGCTTCTCACCTCAGGCTATCTTCTTGAAGCCTTGACATGGATCTTCCACAAAAGCTCCATGTTGGGTGAACCTAACTTGCAAGCCTTTTTCAACTATTTGGCCTACACTTATTAGGTTTTTAGTGATAGTGGGTACATAGAGAACCTTACTCAGAATGTTTGTCTTGCCATTGGAAGCTTTGACATTACCAATCTTCTCCACATTGTGCTTTGTGTCATCCCATGTTTGCACTTCATGTCTATGCTTTGGACTTTCCAAATCAGATAGAAGAGCAATGTTTCCTGCAACATGATTCAAAGATCCTGAATCTATGTAGAACAAATGATCATCTTCTTTATCTTCTTTGTGGCTTAGATTCATAAGAAGCAATGAGTCTTCATGTGGTTGATCTTCTGAATAATTGTTGTAGTCCCTTCTATTATAGCTTCTATTGTTATTGTTGAAGTTGTGTCCACCTCTACCTCTATTGCTGCCATATCCACCTCTTCCACTTCCTTTCTGGGTCTTCCCATTGAACCAACAATTCTGAGTGGTGTGGTTGGTCTTATCGCATATGGCACAAGGTTGAACATTCTGACCTTTGGCTTTGTCTTGCTTTGGTCCTTTCTTCTTCCCTTTCCACTTGCTCTTGCTTGCAAAGTTGGCTTGAGAAGTCTCTTCTTCATCTTCTTCCTTCTTCTTGCCTTTTTGCTTCTTATCCTTCTTATCTGCATATAGAGCACTCGTTGAATGACCATGATAAGAGTTACCTTCCTTTATGTTATTGTTGGCTTCTTGATTGAAGATTTGTCCAAGAAAGATGTTGAAGTCTGGAGTTTGCACATCCATGATGAGATCATAAGCCATCGTGAAGGATTGCCATTGCTTATCACTTCGAATGCCATTGAGAATTTGCCTCATGATGACCTCTTCTTCAATCAGCTCTCCAATGGATGCTAACTGATCCGCAACCTCCTTGACTTTGGTAACAAACTCTGTAATGGTTTGTTTAGGTGTCTTCTTCATTTGGTTGAACTCGTTCCAAAGATGATTCTTTCTTGCTTTGGTACTAGCAGAAAAGAAAGTCCCCAGGGCATCCAAAGTCTCTTGAGATGTCTTGCATCCTCTAATATGTGGTAATAGAAAGTCAGAGATAGAGTTCAGTATGTACGACCTTGCTTGAGCATCCCTTGCACACCAAAGTGTGAGCTTATCTATCTCCTCTTGTGTAGGTCCTCCTTTGGATCTTGGAATAGGCATAGCTTCATCACCTGCTACAACTCCATAAAGATTTCTACCTTGCCAATAGGCCTCCATTCTAATTTGCCAAGCCGCATAGTTGTGTCGATCAAGCTTCTCGATCATTGAGGGAAAGCCGTCACCCATCTTGATCTAGCTCTGATACCACTGAAAGAACTTGGAGAAGCTTGTAGAAGGTAGAAAATTGCATTTCGAAGCGATGAAGTTTGGTCAAGCGAACCTGCACAAGACTAGCCCTTGAGCTTATGGAGACTCAAATAGACCTTATAGGCAGGTGATAAGTGCAAAGAAACACACTATGTACTTTGGAGCATCAAGGAGAATGAGTCGATACAAAACAGATAGGTTCGCGGGTCAACTAGCTCAAAAAACTTACTATCTATGGAAGAGACAATGAACTTCAAATGCCCATAGCGACCAGCGTGATTACAATTAGAAAAAATCCTTTTATGGGAGTGATACAAATAGGGTTGAGTGTATGGAATGCACAAAGTATAAGGAATAAATAAAATATGCTATAGAAATGAATGCAACATTCACCGGTGGTACTTCCTAATTTTCAGGAATACACAGAGATTGACCCCGAGATAGACAGACTAATATTTCTCCCAATATACTTAACTAAATTCTATGAAAATGTATAGGCATAAACTAAACACTTATACCTTTCCAATGAGTCATCTTGCACTCAATTTGGAGCTCTGGAGAGAGAGCAGCAGCCTCTGCAAGATTACTATTGGCGAAGAAGATGATGCAGAGAATTGAAGGAGCAAAACAATGATGGTCACAAGTGTATGTATATTGCTTCCATGTAATGTACAAGTGATTTCAAGTCTTTATATAGACTCTAGGAGTGTTCCACGACTTTTACAAGTTGAATTTGAATTCAAATGAAGGTGGGAATGGTTGTTGGAGGGAATCAATTCACTTTCCTACAATCTAGGAAAAGTGAAGATCTAGTTTGATCTACTTTTAGGTGATTTGATTTGCTTGATTGAATGCAACTTCAACCACCACAAATTCGCGGGATTTGGGCTCTATCTTTCTACCTTTACATGTGTAAAGCTCAAGGCTTTTACAATGGTAAATGAACCATAAAAAATTTCTCAAAAAAATACTATAAATGAGCATATGAAAAAGAACTCTCCAACGGATATTCTTTCGACGCGATAGCCTTTGATGTAGATCAAATCCACCTCAAGCATAGTGTAAGATTGATGTTCCAACAAAAATTAGCCAAAGCTTCGTGGCAAGGGGAATTCAGCAAAGCTAGCAACAGGAAGAAGAGTGCCCTGTGGACTTAGGCCAAAGCAGTGGCAGTGAACCCCAACCAAATCTTGCTTTAGCACTTGTACCTTTCACTCGACTCAGAATCTTAGAAGAGTTTGAAGAAAAGATGGCACACAGAAATCCACTTCTGGGTATGAACTACACCCATTTCTATGGATGAACAGATGAGGATCCTGATGTGCATGTGGGGACCTTTGAGAATCAGTATGTTTGCAACCATAGTTAACTACAGGATGACGATCACAATTTGCAAGTATTCCAAGCCACTCTTTTTGGAGATCCGGTCGAATGGCTAATTGAGCATCCCCCACATCATTTTTTAACATATAACGATTTAAAAGAGGCATTTTTGGAAAGATTTTGGACTACAAAAAGCATTTCAGAATTCTACATCAACCTTATAGTATATGATTCAAAAAGGTACGATGGAGCACTGTGCTTCAAATTTCATATCTACAATGAGACATTTTCCACAGAATGGTTGTCCCTCAGAAGAATTATTGCATACATTTTTTGTGGACAGACTCTAGCCAATCATAAAGGAGAAAATTTACATGTACACATTAGAACAAGCTCAAACATTAGATAAACTAATTGAGCTAGCAAAAAGAGTGGACAGAAAAATACAGTTGGCTAATTTGGGTTCTGAAAAAATAAGTGGATTCATAAAGAAAAATGTTGACCTAACCTAGCAATTGTATTGTCTACAATGTCGAAATGCAAGCCATACTACGGCAGATTGTGCGCTCAACCAGGTATACTGCCCCATTTGCAATGAAAATAACCACAGTTTGGAAGAATGCTAGTTCAACACCAAAAATACATTGGTTGTAGCATCATAAGTTGAAGCCCCTTCGTAGAAAGGCAATTCTATTGGTTATTAACCTTTAGACCAATCTGGACTGTGGACAAAGAGTCAAGATGCAAGAGTCTCTAGACAATCATAGTTCTCGTACTCTCAGTAGTTTCTAGATCACCGCATATTTTACCAGCCTAATTTTCAAGAGTACAGAAGAGGCCGCAATTTTCGACAACTAAGACTCCAAAATTTTAGGAATCGACCAATTCAATGCCAATTTTGTATGCAGTACAGACATAGACGATTTGAATGTGAAGAAGCTGAGTATGATCATAGAAAACAAGAAGCCAAACAAAAGGCTCCCATGTCAAATGCGGTGACACTGGAATGTTTAGAACCTTCAGTAGTGGTTATCATGAGTTCTTGGCAAGAATACTAGAATCCACAACAACCAGAGCACTACTCGCCAATAGAGCAGAAGCAACAACTGAAGAAAGTAGTCTAGTGGGCTCAGGAATATCCACCTTACTATGTTGACCCCAAACTCATTCCGAAAGTCAGTAAAAGTAAAGGTCAACTAGGTAGATTGAATAAACGAAGTTTACAAAGTGTACCAACTCAGGAGGATAGAGAAACCATAAAAGAAGGAGAAAGTTTGGAACACTCGATCGATTTTCTAGCTTCTAAAACTCAAAAGTTAAGTTCTAGTGGCCAAGGGCCTAGTACAAAATTGCAAAACATCTCTATCGAAGAACAAATCAGAATGCTCTAAATCCTATAGCATCTAAGGAAGGTACATCCTGGCAATTATTACATACTTTGCAGATTCAACTTCCTTTGGATGCCTTGTTAGAACTCGTTCCAGTATTTAGAGAGAAATTATTGAAGCATTTGCAGCAAAGACATTCTCCGGCCCTTATTTCGGAATCGTACCCCATGTTATACATAAAACTAAAAGTATTGACATAGAAACCTACATAGTGAATCATTGACTCGATTGCATATAACCAATTACCCAAAAGAAGCCAACTAGGCTTATCAAGACCTATGAACAACAAGCATACATCTCCTATGACAAAGCTGGGTGAGTCTTACGTGCATAATGGAAGACATCGCTACATCTGGGTGTCTCCCAATTAAGAAAACCTCCCCAGGACCCTCTTTACCAAATGTAAAAGGCTTTATGAAAAAAGACGTAACCGCTATATCAATGACCATATGGATGTACATAAGTGATATCCAAAGAAGAGTACATACTGTGTATGTGCTCAATATATGTAGTAAAATGGTAGCCCAAACGCTAGCCAACAACACTTGTAAGTGTTCGTTACTTTGTTTTTTAGGTTCAAGAAACCTGCATAAACTTGCAATGGCTACTCCCACCACAATTGGAAACTTCTCAAGAAACCTATAAATTTACTATTGTGGCTAAAAACATAGCCTTGAAGATAAACTCATTCATCAGTGACTCAATGAATACATTAATGAAGTGCGTACCTCTATTGTTGACTATTTCGATGGGTAGTCCAAACCTAGTGAAAATGTTTTCAAATAAGAATACTATTGTGGTGTGGGAATCATTTTTCCAAGTGACTTTGGCTTCCACCCACTTTGTGAAGTAGTTGGTTACTACTATGATATACTCTGCATGAGATCCTCTTGTTGGGGTATTAATGGGTCCAACAAAATCAATTTCCCATCTACAGAAAGCTCTTGTATTGGTCACTGGTCTCTATGGCATCTTATCTTGTTGGATTGGGTACTTTGTGCATTGGCATACATCAAAAATTTGTATGCACATCTCTGCATCCATATGTAGTGTTGGCCACCCATAAGACTATGAAGTGAATCATTTTAGCAATCTTTTCAGTTGAAAAATGGCCTCTTGCAACTCCAACATGAGACATTTCTAATATGGGAAGGTACTCTCTTTCATGAACACACATTCATAATTGATTATACTTCCTATGTTTGAATAGTTGTTTTGCCAAAATAACATAATCCTTACTTTGTTCTTCTAAGGGATCTTTTTCTAGCTATGCTCTCTCCTTTTGCATATGTCTATGATTTCAAAAATTCAACTAGTAACTTACTCCACTTAGGTGCTATCATAGAATAGCATATAGATGAATATTTCTCTGGTGCAGACACTTGACACATGTGAAAATTCTTTACATATTCATGTAAGTCTTTTTGCATACTTCGCCAATACACTCCTAATCTCTTCAATTCTTGTGTTGTTCCACTTACACATTTCCATTTGTTCTTGTGATCTTGTTTAATTAGATTGCTTTGTTGTTCATCTTCAATACATCTTAAGAGTAATCCATTAGAATTTTTGAAATATAATCTACCCACCAAAATGTGGAGGTTTCTTATTTTCCAAAGTTCCTTGTCTCGGTTAGCATTGATCCTATGATGAGGTCCATGTGTAAGTATGGGTGCTAACTCTTCGACCCATCTGGAACATACTTCTAGATTAAATAGGTAGCTGTCTCTTAGCTCATCTGCTATTCTACATTGGTGGTTCTCCATGAGTCATCCTAGATAAGTGGTCCACCCTAACATGTGTATTATCCTTCTTGACCACTACCTCAAAATTGAATTCCATAAGTAATAGCAACCATCTAATTAGCCTTCCCATATTGCAAGGTTTATTGAAAAGGTACAATAGAGCTTAGTGATCAATAAAGAATTTGAGTTTGTTTGCTAGTAGGTAATTTCAAAACTTCTTCATTGCGTGGACGATCCCTAATCCTTCTCATTCAATCGAGGTGTAATTTCATTCGGCCTTGTCTAGTTGTCTGCTTCCATAGGCTAGTGGATGATCTAGCTTTCCCTCATTAGTTGCTTGTGCTAATATGCATCCAATGGAAAAATTAGATGCATCAACGTGAATATGGAATGGTTTATTCCAATTTGACACTTTCAAAATTGGTGTTGAAGTCAAGTTTTTTTTTACTTATTACATTCTTGTTCGCATTCATCCATCCAAGTGAGTTTATTTAAAATTCCGTAGAGAGGTTTTGCAATAATAGCATATATGTGAATAGATCTATGATAGTATCCACAATGACCCATAAAAGCTTGCACTTCTTTCACGTTCTTGCGTCTCAGCAATTCAAGAATTATCTTGATTTTATCTTCATCTATTGAGATACCATTCTTGGACACTATATATCCCAATATCTTTCCTTATCTCACCGTAAAGACATATTCCTCTAGATTCAAGCATGCTCAATATTGTTTGCATTTGTCAAATATTCTTCTTAATTCAGAGATGAATAGGTACATAATTCATCTACATAGACTTCTATACTTTTTTGAGAAATTCTTTGAAGACATGAAACATTAATCTTTGGAAAATCCTTGGGGTGTTAGTTAAGCCAAAAGACATAACCCTAAATGCACACACTCCCCATTCTGTAGAAAAAGAGGTCTTGTGTTGATCTTTGGTAGCAATTACTACTTGATTGTAACCTAAAAATCCATCAAGAAAATTGTAAACTTCCTTGCCTTCTATTCTTTCCAAAAGATGATTTGTAATGGGCAATGGATAACTATTTCAAATAGTGGTAGCATTAACCTTTTTTAAGATAATACAAACCATAAGCTTCCCATTCTTCTTTGGTACAACCACCAAAGGAGAAACCCATTTAGTGTGTTCAATCTCATAAATAAATCCTCTTTAATTTAGTGTGTTCAATTTGTCTATCTCCTCTTTAATTTTAGCTGAATATACATCATTATAAGTGTAAGGTCTTTGTTTAGAGGGTTTAACAACAGGTGCCATTGGAATTCTATGAGAATATATCAAGGTATCAATTCCTTTTGAGATCCTTGTAAGTCCAATTAAATACATGCCTATATTCTTGCATTAACTCTATGAGCTCTCATTCCTCTTCTGTGAACACATCTTTGCCTATGTATGTGCATCTCCCTTCATCATCTTCTCATGTTACTACAATTTTTTTGTTTGCTCTTTGTTGTCATATGCTACTCCATCTTGTGCTTCTCTCTTTGGCATTTGAATAGCATTTTTTCACTTTTCCAATGTACTTCAAAGTATTCTTGTTGTTGATTTTCTTCCTTCATTTCACTATTCTCCTTCTTAGGGTTTTCTAGGTATTCTTCAATGGATATTATTCTATTCTCCTTTGTATTTTCCATTTCAACTTCTTTTAGGTAATGCTCTTCTAAATTAAACTCAGGTTCCATTTCTATACTTTCATATTCCTTTTTCCATTCCTTTTGTATTGTTTCTCCTTCATCTACCTCTTGGAACACTACCATGTACAAGCTTAAGTAATAACCTTCTTCATCTATGCATTCATTCATGATCAACACTTCTTCATTCATGCACACATCTAAGGTTGCTAATATTTCCATCCATCCATGTGGTTCAGAATCTTAATCAATAAATATATGAGGCATGTATATCAAATCTTCTATAGGTATGTCTTCCTCTTGTCCTAACTACCAATGTTGTAACCTTTTTTCCTCTCTTTGGGCTACCTTACAAATTTATAGCTATGTATCTTTGTTCATCCATAATTGATCACTGGATCCAATACTTTGGATTGATACCTCATCCTCCTCCTTATAAATGATATTCCATTGAAGAGGCAGGACACCTATATATGAGAATTTTTTAAGATTTATTTTAGTTGTTGTGCCTTGGTGTTGAAGATATGAAGCATCTCATCCCCAATCCTGAACTATCTTTAGTTGTCACATGAAAGGTCTTCCTAGGATCATCTCATAGTTACTTGCCTTAACAAATTATCATATGGCTAAGGTATGTTCAAACTCTACTCCACATGTATTCAAAATTACATTCTCAAGGATTCCTAAAGGATGTTCCACATGACCATCTGCCAATTCTAACTTCATCTATATCAATCATAGGGCTAGCTTTCCCCATTTTTCTTCCTTGGTATCTATCCCTATTCCCGTGTGAGTATCTACTATGGCTTTATCCATATATCCTCGAAAAGTAATTGGGAGACAAGTATTTCCTTCTGTTGGGAAAGACGGATGGACACTCCAAGAAATGAGTAGGTACTGCCAAATCCTGCTTTGTATCAACCCCCTGTTGCTTCAAATTTGAGTTATGGGCCCTATTAGCTTTCCAAAGACACTATACAAGTGCCTATGTACTTTGGAAATGATGTGAGAAATGATTCAATCAAAAAAAGACTACTTCCAAGTTGAAGGATTAATGAAAACCTTCTATTTTTGTTCACACACCTGCTACTTGTTATGCTCAGTGCTTCCAGTACAATAGGAATTAGAAAAATTCCTTTTAGAGCTATCAAATTAGCTTAGGAAGCTAATGATTCCAAGTTGAATCACTTAAAATGATGCAGTATACATAGAGCAATCAACTTAGCAATTGAATCATTACCCCCGATTTTTTAGGACCTTTGTAGAGTTTGATCAGTGAGTGCTTCGATGAACTTTTCTCCAAATTGGATGAATGTATTTCCTTCAAAATTTGTGAGCACGTAGAGAACTTGGAGCTGGTTCCAACAAGCTATAGAACATTGAAAATGATATAGGAATGACTAAGATGTGAGTAGTACAAGTTGACTGTTATGAGTGACTATGATAGAGAGACCATAGATAAGAAATGTAGATCTATTGTATTAGAACATAGAGTTTTACAAGATCATATGCATGATAATCATAGCCTAATGATGATGAGAATTTTAGGTTACAATGTAGACCTCAGTCTCTTACAATGTGGCAATGGAGAAATCGGGAATAGAGTCACAAACCCGCAAGTTTTTTTACATCTTTTATAGATGAGAAGTTTGAATTTGAATTTGAATCCTCCATTGGCTCTCACTAAAAAGTAGTCCTTCAATGTAGGAAATATTCCCTCAAATGAAGTTGTTAGTTTTCTATCTAACAAATCCATGAGTTTGGTAGTGATTACAAATATTCTCTCAAGTCAAAAAATGACTTTTACAAATGGTAAAAGGATAAATTCTTCCTAGCAATGGTTTCCATGGAGCTTCAAGTATTCATGAACTTCTAGCCAAATATGTAGGCTTGAACTTTGCACCAACAACTCCCCCTCAAGCCAAACATTTTGGCTTGGTCTTCTTCTTCAATCTTCATGAATGTCCTGCAATCCAATCATTGACTTAAACCTGCAATTTTTTGTACCATCTAATGCTTTAGTTAACAACTATGCACATTTCATGTTAGTTGATACATATGCCAACTGAATTTCCTTTCTCAATCACTTTTCTCTCACATAATGATAGTGGACCTCTATATGCTTG
This sequence comes from Ceratopteris richardii, assembly GCA_020310875.1. Taxonomy (NCBI): domain Eukaryota; kingdom Viridiplantae; phylum Streptophyta; class Polypodiopsida; order Polypodiales; family Pteridaceae; genus Ceratopteris; species Ceratopteris richardii. The sequence continues at coordinate 88,325,947 of CM035429.1, forward strand.
GTCCTAGCATGATAAATAGGATTTGCTGCAAGATGTAATGAGCTTGTATTATCTCCAAAAATCATTGGAGATGTCGTATGCAAACCTAAATCTGTATACAACAATCTGATCCATATGCCCTCTTGAGTGGCATTGGCCAATCCTCTATACTCTGCCTCTGTAGAAGATAGAGCAATAGTAGGTTGCTTCTTTGAAGACCATGATATAGGTTTGTTGCTTGCAAAAGATAGGTATCCTGAGGTACTCCTTCTATCATCTTTGCAACCTACCCAATGTACATCAGAATATATTTTGGTGTCCAAGTCTGAGGTATAAGGAAAATATAATCCTTGGTTTTCAGTGCCCTTGAGGTACTTCAAAATCCTCTTAGCAACTTCCAAATGAGGTGCCCTATGTTTGTGCATAAATTGACTTAGAACACTTACTCCATAAGCAATATCAATCCTTGTCAATGTAGCATAGTTCAAGCTTCCTACTATGCTTTGGTAACTTGCAATGTTCTCAAACACATCACCTTCATGAGCACTTAATTTAAGGTTTACCTCCATTGGAGTACTTGCAACTTTGGCATCCTGCAGATGAAATTTCTTCAACATGTCTTGTATATGCTTTCTTTGAGTAATAAATTCCAGAGTTAGTATAGACTAACTCAAGTCCAAGAAAATATTTTGGTAATCCAAGGTCACTAATTTTGAACTCCTGCATCATCTGATTCTTGATCTGTTTGATGCCATTAGCATCATTACCTGTGAGTGTGATATCATCAACATATGCACATAGGTATATTACCTCTTAATTACTTCTCTTAATGAACAGAGAAGTATATGCTTTATTCATGATAAATACTTGATCCTGAAGGTATGTAGTCAACCTATGGTTCCATGCCCTTGGTGTCTGCTTCAATCCATAAAGAGCTTTGTTCAATTTACATACATATGTTACCTTGCTTGGATCCTCATAGCCAGGAGGTTGAGACATGTATACGTCCTCTGAAATCCAACCATTCAAAAATGCATTTTTTACATCCAATTGATACATGTTCCAATTCTTTGATGTAGCCACACTTACCAATACCCTGATGGTTGTCATTTTTGCCACAGGTAAGAAGGTTTCTTCATAATAAACTCCTTGGGTTTGTGCAAAACCCTTAGCCACAAGTCTAACTTTGTACCTGCTTATTGATCCATCAGAATTCCTTTTGATCTTATAGATCCATCTAGAACCAATTACCTTCATAGACTCCTTCTTTGGTAGTAGCTTCCAAGTATCATTCTCCTTGAGTGCTTCAATTTCCTCATCCATAGCTTCGTTCCATTTTGGCTTCATCTTTGCTTCCTCATATGATGATGGTTCTTCAAATGACAAGTCTTTTGCAAGATAAACATAGTTCTTAGTAACTAAGGAAGTATCATACCCATATCTGATTGGCTTCTTGCTCTCCCTTTGTGATCTTCTGATTGCTTGGTTGGAAGATTCATGTATATCTTCCAATTTCTTGATTTTGACTTTGCCTTTGGACTTCCATGCCTTGAACTCTTCTAAGTTGATGATGTCCTCATCATCTGAGTTGATATCTCCATTTTGAGTAGGATCTTCCTTAGTGAGGCTTGGAAACTCCTCTTCCAAGTCATATGGTAGCTTTACTTTCCTGCATTCACTTTCAAACCAAGAATCATTCTCATCAAAGACAACATCTCTACTGACCATAAATCCTTTGTTGGAAGGATTGTAGAACCTGTAGCCTTTCTGATTCAAGTCATACCCTATGAAGATGCACTTTTCTACCTTAGGGTCTAGCTTACCTCTTATTTGAGAAGGGATATGCACATAAGCAACACATCCAAAGATCCTGCAATGATCATGTGAAGGTCTTCTACCATGCCATGCTTCATATGGGATCATCCCATCAAGTGGTTTGGATGGAAACCTATTCACAAGATAAGTGGTAGTAGATACACTCTCTGCCCACAAGTAATTAGGTAATTTTTTCTCATTTAACATTGACCTAGCTATTTCAACAATTAATCTATTTCTCCTCTCTGCCACCCCATTTTTCTAAGGGGTATACCTTGTTGTAATCTCTCTCTTGATTCCTCTGTCCTGCAAGAATGTATCAAACTCTTTTGAGAAGTAATCACATCCTCCATCTGACCTTAGTCTCTTAAGGCTTCTTCTTGTTTGGTTCTCAAAAAGTGCAAGATACTTTTTAAAGCAACTGAATACTTCATCTTTGTGCTTCATAAAGTACAATACAGTCCACCTACTGTACCATCAATGAAAGATACATAATACCTTGATCCCAAAATTGAGGGATCCTTACTTGGTCCCCATACATCTCTATGGATAAGTTCTAGGTAGTCCTCATGCATGTAGCCTTTCCTTGAGAAGGGTAACCTGTGAGATTTTCCAAACTGACAAGCACCACATTTATAAATCATGTGTTGCTTGGATACATTAGGTATCCCAAGCACACATTGGTTTCTACATATTTGCTTTAAAGTTCTCTCACCAATATGCCCTAATCTCTTATGCCAGATTTCAAGCTCTGATAGTGTTTGACCTTTGTAGCTATAAAGTGAAATATTCCTTGTATCCTCAAGTTCAAAAGTGAATAATCTACCTGTTGGAAGCAGCCAGAGGCACAGACGACGCGGAAGCATGTAACGACGGAGCAGTGAGCCAGTGGAATCTTTTTTCAAAGAATCATGTTCTAAAAATACTTTTCAAAAACCTCCAACAGTGATTTTCATCACTATTGTAACATATGTAACATAGAAAACCCCATTTTGTAATCCATAGCTCCATTTTGTGCAAGCCGAGGAGTCCTCGAGCTTGAGGAGCTTAGGTAGAACAAGCGTATTAATTTTCGTTATTTTTAGACACCGTTTACCCTTCCAAATAGCATCTAGGACCTAATTTTTAACTATGCCGGTCACTAGATGTGAAACCGGTCAAAACTAGTCTAGAAACTATAAAAAGAGCTAGAGAGCTCATTTTTGAGGTTGGTTAGTATTGGCTAGTGTGAGCTTAGAGTTCTTTTGAGCTTGTAATAGTGTTCTTGAGTAATAGAGCTAATTTCCCACCTTCCATTGTGTCTTGCTTGTCTCTTCATTGTGTGTGTGTATGTGTGTGTGCATCTTGGTGCTTCTCACCGTCACTCTCACATCATCTCACATTCACGATCTTCATATCACTCCTATCTCTTCCGCGGATTGACAATTAAGGAGGTGAAGCTTCTTAAGGTGGTTCTCACCATTGTGCTAGAGCAACACCAAATTTGGCGCCGTTGCCGGGGATCGAGTCTAGGACGAATGTGTGATGGTAAGAGTATAGCTAGAAGTGGCGTTGGAAGGTAAAAATTTCAGTTTTTGTTGTTGTTTTTACTTAGTTTTTAGTGTTTTTCACCTCCCCCACACTCCATCTTCATCACCGCATCATCATCTTCATCTCCAAAAAAATCAGAAAATTCACCATATCCACCCATTCTCCTCATTTCCCCTCATTTGTGCATGCGAGAGAGTGAGAGAGAGCTTTTGTGCTTGCATGTGCTTTTGCTTTCTTGAGTTTTCTTGCAGGAACAGTACTCCAGTGCATCAGGAAGGCTGCAAAAAGGTAAGAAAATCACCTTCTGTCAGAAATTTTCGAGTGTGTCAGACCATCGCGATGGTCTGCAAACTTTGGAATTTGAGGTAAGCGACCACACAGGCGTGTAGGCGACCCTTGCGCATCTACGAATCCACAGACGCATTTCAGAAATTCTCAGTTTGGTGGACCATCGCGACGGTCTCAGACCATCGCGATTGTGTCACACCATCGTGATTGGCTAACGCCATCGCGACGGCTCGGCCGGACCATCGCGACGGTCTCACGCCATCGCGACGGTTCATTTGGACCATCGCGACGGTTCGCGGACCATCGCGACTGTTCGGTTGACCCCACACCATCCCGATTGGCTCACGCCATCGCGCCGACGGTGCCACATGGCAAGTTGGACCATCGCGACGGCTCGCACCCTTGCACCATCGCGACAACCCGAAATTTTGGACCATCGTGATTGTTCACGTTGACCGTTGACTGACGCCATCGCGATTGTCCACTTTCACGCCATCGCGATTGTCCACTTTCACGCCATCGCGATTGTCCACTTTCACGCCATCGCGATTGTCCACTTTCACGCCATCGCGACGGTTCACCCTCACGCCATCGCGACGGTCCCAGACCATCACGATTGTCTCACACCATCGCGATTGTGCACCCCCATCGCAAATTTTAGGGTTTCATTTTTTGGCCAATTTTGAAGCTAATTTTGGGAAATTTTTGGGTGATTAGACTCATAGGAGACCCCTTATCTCATATTTGGAGAAACATCGGTTTGTCAGTTTTTACCCCCCAGGGCCTGAACAGTCATAACTTTTTCATCCGAAGTCCATTTTTTGAGCTTAATAGCTCATTAGAAAGCTCTTGACGAGTACTACGTGAGCTCAACTGTTTTTTTCTTAAAGGATACGTCTATTTTTAGACAAGCTATTTTGAGGTTGACCTAGTTTGGGACTAGAAAGCCAGGGGGCAAGCATTGAAAATTTGGGCAAAAGGGAAGGGACTTAAAAGGTGTATATACTCAAGTGCTTGATCATCCAACTGTGAATTGGTCTAATATTGGATTTTTCCAGGTCTAGCAAGGGCAATCAAGGGCAACCAAGGCAAGGCAGTGAAGGGCATAAAGCTTGGGAAGCGCGGCTTCTTGGGCATCAGAGCAACCAGAAAAGCTGACTCGAGGTTGGAAGATTACTCAACCCCCTCAGTCAATTCTTAGCTTAGGATAAACGTTAGCATTGTGGATTAAAGACGATAGGAATACCTCAAGTTCAAGAGAGTTAAATTTATCAAGTTCAAGACTAAAGTAAAGGTGTGTGACACGAAAACCTAAAGGAAAGAACATAAGTATGACGGAACGAGAACTCAAAGTACCACGAAAGTCGAATTCTTGACGCATACATTAAGACAAGAATCTAAAGAAATCTAAAAAGAATCAAGAAAGTAATAACAAAGAATCATTGACGATCTGAGCGTGTACTGAGTGTGCAAGGAACAAAATTAATGAACCTTAGATCGGGCAAACATATAGGTAAGTCAGACCAACGAAGCCTTAGATCATCAGAGGCAAGTGTAAGAACTACTGCACGATCGTGGGCTCAACAATTGAACACTAGTTATCCCTATGAGAGCTCAGATACTAGTGATTCAGAAATGGTATTTAGCACAGAAAGACCAGAAGAAGGGTTGAATGTAGCCTATTTAGAAAAACCGGAAGGACCCTATAGGACGCAACTAGAGTTTCTCCGAACCAACCGATTAGGTGCTCGCATCTATGAGGATGGTTTGCAAAGGCAAGTGGTGCAAATGCACAACCCCGATCAACCCATTGGATTGGAACATCCAGTGGTGAAATTCGAGAGAGATGCGTACATAGACAAAGAAGGAACAATGTACATCTTAAGTACACAGCCAAACAATACCAACGAGTTTGGCGTGATTCAACCAGAGACGGAAACTAAATCTCAAGGAAAAGAACCATTAGAAGAGCCTAGAACACCTAGAGGGAAATCTGTACTGACACGAGTACTAATCCCGGATTGGATCCCTCAGGACAACAGAAGCATAGAGTTGTTTGTAAATAAAGAAACTGATGAAGCCTTTTGGAGATACAAGACAGAACTACTTAGTGAGGTAGGTATCATCACTATATACGAGTTCAAGGACCCGGATACACCTGGAAAGGTTGTATACCTGGATGAGACTTCAGAAAGAGTCTTTGTGGTACCTAACCACGCTAAAACCACATACACATGGAGAGGTGAATTGGTATTCCCTCCATCGAGAACGAACATGAATACAAGTCAACAAGGGACAGGAACATCATCAGCCCATGGAAATCAAAGAGAGAAAAATAAAGAGAGACCGGAAGTAAGCTTTAATCACCCCATAGGGAGAGATAGAACAACCACGGACACTAATAGAGCGGATAGACAAAGAGATCATGGAGTACTAGGTGGTAGAGATGATTTTCCTCTACCTAGACCACGCGAACACGCAAGAATATTGAGACCCACACAGTTAGTAAAATCAATGAAGAATTACTTTGATGGGAAAACTCATGAGCTTGCAGAAAATGGAGTTTTTTTATATAAAATTAGGTATTCTATAGTACATATGTTACAAGAGGGATGAAAATCACTATTTGAGGTTTTGGACAAAGTATTTTAAAACATATTTCTTAGAAAATTAATGTGTCTAGCCCCCTAAACTTGTTGCATTTCCCTTTCACATACTGCTTCTCTACATGTGTTTGTGACCATTGCCTATTGAATTGCCAACACCCCCTCCCTCTCGCGTCTATCATCCTCGTTAGATCCTTGTTGCAGGGCATGGGTAATGTATGTCTGCAAGAGATCATGGGCAAGTGTTTGTTTGGGGATATGAAGACCTCATGCTAGATCTGATTCTAATTTTTGCCAATCGACAGCCTAAGGTGTGGTGGGAGTCAATAATGTGTGGAATACATCAACTGTTCACAAGCAAATAATTGTAGCAGGTGGGTCGATCAGCTGATGAACACCTCCGAGTGGTACTCCCAAAAACCAATAGTAAACATCTCTTCAAAAGTCAATTTGTAACATGTAGGTAAGTATTTAATCCTATACTTCTACATGTAACACACCTTGAGATCTCCATTGTCATGCTCAAATCTTGGGGTGGACACATGGGGTGGCTTGATGCATCTGAAGACCTTAAATGTTGTTTGCATCATGTCAAAAATCTTAATAGTCATCTTTGCCACAATGTTGGTCATGCGGTGAAGCCGGAGGATCCAATGCCATATTATCACCATCATGTATCCAACTGAAGGGGATCCACATGAGTGTGTGAAATATGGATAGTTTAGCCAGTCATGGCACTGCTTATTGTTTTGTACTTTGATGGCAAATGCAGTCCAAGAGTGGTGGCAAGGTACCAGACCATAAGAAGGGTTGTATTTGAGGTGCAAGGGAGCCTTCTTCCATGTATACAACATTTGAGGATACTCCTGTAATAGTTCTTTGCACCTACTGGGTTGGAAAATTTTACCTTGTTAATCTTGAGTAGGAGATCTTCATGTTTGAACTATGTGGCATGTGTAGGTTTCTTTGCTATGGTCTTCTCGATTGCCAAATTATACTCAACCATATAGAGAAAGTATGGCTTGTATTGAAGGTCATTCATAGATATATATCTTCATGGTGCTAATTGTGTGAAATATGGAGATTGAAGTATTTTTTCTTTAATAACTACCATTGCATGTAGTTGTGCTTCTACCCTCACTGAATGAGTTTTGTCGAGATCCTCTATAGGTTTTATCTACACTAGTGTGGGGAGTTCAAATGTGTCTTGGCCATCTTCGATTACACGTCCATGGGGGGCATGATAGGGTTTGCATTCCTTTTCAAAAGTTTCATCCACTAGGATGGGGATTGTTTCTTTGGCACCAAGATGTTAGGTGGGAAGTCTGGTCGAGGGATCCCTAATGTATCTGGTATTTGAGCTTGGAGCCCCAGCACACGCGCATGTAATGAAGTCAATTATTCCAATATTTTTTGCAATGTGATTTCTTGAATTGTGGGTGTTTGAATAGGTTCCCAGATTCAGAGAGTTACGTTGTTTCTTTTAAGTACCTAATAGTCTTCTTGTAGTTTGTCATAGTCCTCTAATAAACGTGCATGGTTGTCTAACAACATCTGCATAGTTTCTGATGGAACAGCCTTAAAGCGATTGGGACTAATTGGTTCATCAGGCTTGTCCATGGCTGCTTCCAAATTCTCTCTATTTTGTTCTTGTAGGCGTTGATTCTCTTCTTTTTTGTTGCAAGATGTCGTCATAAGAGTCCCATTTTTCATGTTAACATGGCATTCCTGACAATCTAGACTCATAGATGCTTTTTTGCTTTAGTCATAGCCTCTTTTGCTTTATGTTTGAACTCCAACTCCATGGAGTGATATGCATCACAGAGCTCTTGATGTCGTGCAATCAATCATTCATTGCCAATGTCGATGTAATTTATGTGCATTAATACATATAATCTTCCCATATTGCATCTCTTCTACTCTGTCATATACTACTCAAAATAGTGAGCTTCTCTGATCCATTTCTCAGCGTGTACTTGATAATTTTCAATGATTTAAGTTTTTCTAGATTTATTAGACAGTCTATTTGTATGTTACAAAGTTTCATGTCAATTACCTCAGCCATTGTCGAGATACATTCAAAACATTGCTCTATGGTCTACATGTCGGGATGCATCTCACTTTTGCTAAGCATATTCTCTTAGCATAGTTGATCATTTTAAGTGAAATGACTTGTGAAGGTTAGCTATCTTAGAGAATAAAATATTCCCAAAAGGATTTTATCCAATTGTTAAGAGGGATGGAGTACTGTTCATTTCTTTGAATAGGTGTAGTGAACAAAATAACAAGTTTTTGGCTCATAGTGAAACTCCAAGTTATCTGTTTTGATCCAATGATTTGAGGATCATCTTCCAAAGTACTTGGGTGATTATTTGTGCATCTTGGAAAGCTCAAGAAGTCTACTTTGCACTCCTCAACTCAGTTTTGGCTAGTGTGAAGCAGGAACTTGCAGCACCATCTCATCTTTGGAAGGTTTTCATCATCTCCTCCAACATTGGTATCAGAGCAACATCAAGGTAAAACGGGAGTTGGATTTCCATCATTCATTGACAAATTGGAGAGGGGAAATTATCTTTCTTTGTCCCTAAGGATGAAGGCTTACCTCCAAGCAAGAATCTTGTATGGATACATATGTGGAGATGAAGAAATGCCAACCTTTAGAAGCAAAAACCAACCTAGAAGAGAGGAGCAAGAGAGAATAGTTGCATGGTGTGCAAAGGATGCTCTATGCAGGTCTTACATACTCAATTCGATATCTGATTTTTTGTTACCTTATATTAGGAATTGTAAGACTTCCCAAGAGACTTGGGAAGTACTATCTTCATACTTCTCATCAACTACAAGGGCCAGAAAGAACCATCTTTGGATGGAGTTCACAACCTTGCAGAAGCAACCAAAGCAAAGAGTTGCTGAATATGTGACCAAAATGAAGGATGTAGTTGATCAACTTGGGAGTATTGGAGAAGAAATAGAAGGGCTTACCACAGCTATGGACCTATATATGGACATGCAGATATGTGACCTCAATACATTGATGGGGCAACTCTTCACACATGAGACAAAGATCAACAAGAATGGAGATACTTCTAGAGGTAATCAATCTTCTGCCCTTTACAAAGAAAAAAATAAGAGTAAAGAGAAAGGCAAAGGTAAGAGAAATGAAGAAGATGCAAGTACCTCTCAAGTGAATTTAATAGGTAGAGGAAGAGGTACTAGAGGAAGGGGCAGAGGAGGAAAGCAAGGTAGGGGGAGATCATGCAATTCTTCACCTTGAAATTTTTGGCTTGACCAATCATACCATAGATTAATGCTTCAGGAACACAAATAATCAGAGAGGAAGAGGCATCCACAAGGAAGCTATGGACAATCAAGAGGCAGGTCCAATAATGGAGGAAACAACTACCATCACAATTACAACCAAGGCTACAACAACAACTATCAAGGAGGCTTCAAACAAAGAAGAGACTACAACAACTATATATATGATCAAGAGGATTCCCTGTTACGCATGAATATGACAGCCAAGCAAGGTAAAGATGATGAGTACCTATTCTATATTGATTTTGGTTGTTCCAATCATGTAGCAGGCAATGTAGCATTATTGTCTGACCTTGAAGAACCCAAAGGAAAGCATGAAGTTCAGACAGGTGATGACACTAGGCACTCAGTAAAGAAGATTGGAATTGTTAAAGCATCTCATGGTAACATGAATCTTCTAAGCAGGGTATTGTATGTGCCAACAATAGCCAAGAATCTAATTAGTGTTGGACAGATTGTTGAGAAGGGTTTACATGTTAGATTCACAAGGCATGTAGCATATGCGGAGGACCCTCAACAAGGGTTCAAGAGGATTGCAAAAGGTGAGAAATGTAGTAGAATTTTTATTGAAGTTGAAGATACAAGAAATATTACTCTCTTCAATTATAAGGAACAAACCCTAGCTGAATTGGAGATATGGCATAAGAGACTAGGGAAGGAGTACTGTTACCAGGGAAGGAGTACTATTCATTTCTTTGAACAGGTGTAGTGACCAAAATAGCAAGTTTTTGACTCAGACTGAAAGTCCAAGTTATCTATTTTGATCCAATGATTTGAGGATCATCTTCCAAAGTACTTGGGCGATTATTTGTGTTTCCTGGAAGGCTCAAGAGGTCTGCTTCGCACTCCTCAACTCAGTTTTGGCTGGTGTAAAGCAGGAATTTTTAGTACCATCTCATCTCCAGTAGGTGTCCACCATCTCCTCGACAGTGGTATCAGAGCAACATCAAGGTAAAATGGAGATGCATTTCCATCATTCATTGACAAATTGGAAAGGGGAAATTATCCATCTTGGTCCCTAAGGTGATTTTTTGTTACCTCATATTAGGAATTGTAAGAATTCCCAAGAGACTTGCCAAGTACTATCTTCATAATTCTCATCAAATACAAGAGCCAGAAAGAACTAGCTTTGGATGGAGTTCACAACCTTGAGGAAGCAACCAAAGCAAAGTGTAGCTGACTATGTGATCAAGATGAAGGATGTAACTGATCAACTTGGGAGTATTGGAGAAGAAATAAAAGAGGAGCAAATAGTAAGCGAGATCATAAATCGCATCAAGTTTGATGACAAATGGGAGTCCTTAACCACAGCAATGAACCTATATATGGACGTGTAGATACTTGACCTCAATACAGTGATGGGGCAAATCTTCACACATGAGACAAAGCGCAACAAGAATGGAGATACTTCTAGAGGTAATCAATCTTCTACCCTTTACAAAGATAAAAATAAGAATAAAGATAAAGTCAAAGGTAAGAAGAATGAAGAAGATGCAAGTACCTCCCAAGTGAATTTCACAGGTAGAGGAAGAAGTACTAGAGGAAGGGGCAGAGGGGGAAAGCAAGGTAGGGGGAGACCATACAATTCTTCACCTTGCAACATTCATGGCTTGATCAATCATACCACAGATGAATGCTTTAGGAGCAGAAAGAGTTAGAGATGAAGAGGCTTCCACAAAGGAAGCTATGGACAATCAAGAGGCGGGTTCAATAATGGAGGAAACAACTACCATCACAACTACAACCAAGGCTACAACAAAAACTATCAAGGAGGCTTCAAAGGAAGAAGCGACTACAACAACTATACAGATGATCAAGAGGATTCTCTATTACTCATGAATATGACAGCTAAGCAAGGTAAAGATGATGAGTATCTATTCTATATTGATTCTTGTTGTTCAAATCATGTAGCACGAAATGTACCATTATTGTTTGACCTTGAAGAACCCAAAGGAAAGCATGAAGTTTAGACACATGATGACACTAGGCACTCAGTAAAGAAGATTGGAATGTTAAAGCATCAGATGGTAACATGAACCTTCTAAGCATGGTATTGTGTGTGCCAACAATAACCCAGAATCTAATGAGTGTTGGACAGATTGTTGAGAAGGGTTTATAGGTTAGATTCACAACGCATGGAGCATATTTGGAAGACCCTCAAAAAGGCTTCAAGAGGATTGCAAAAGGTGAGAAATCTGGTAGAGTTTTTACCTTTGAAGTTGAAGATACAAGAAATATTTCTCTCTTCAATTATAAGGACCAAACCCTATCTGAATTGGAGATATGGAATAAGAGACTAGGTCATATAGGTGAAAGGACGTTGAAGCACATATGCAGGGATCAGAATGTGTTTGGCATCCCAAATGTGTCCAAGTAACATATGATTTACAAATGTGGAGCATGCCAATTTGACAAGTCACATAGGCAACCATTCAACAAAAGAGGATACATGTATGGAGACTATTTGGAGCTTGTACACATAGATGTGTGGGGTCCTAGTAGAGAGCCATCAATTTCACGGTCAAGGTATTATGTTTCATTCATAGATGACTATAGTAGGTGGAAAATACTTTATTTTATGAAGCATAAAGATGAAGTTTTCACTTGTTTCAAGAATTACTTGGCATTGATTTAGAATCAAACAGGTAAAAGCTTGAAGAGGCTCAGATTTGATGGAGGTGGTGAGTATTTCTCACGTGATTTTGACTCCTTCTTACAGGGCAGAGGCATAAAAAGAGAGATTACAACAAGGTACACTCCTGAACAAAATGGAGTGGCAGAGAGAAGAAATAGATTAATAGTAGAGCCTCCAGATCAATGTTGAATGAGAAAAAAATCCCTAATTATCTATATGTAGAGGTTGTTTCCACAGCCACTTACCTAATCAATAGGCTTCCATCCATGTCTCTAGATGGGATGAAACCTTATGAGGCATGGAATGGCAAGAGACCTTCTTTCGGTCATTGTAAGATCTTTGGGTGCATTTTTTATGCACACAAACCCTCACAAATTAGGGGAAAGCTTGATCCAAAAGCTAAAAGATGCATATTCATTGGCTATGATCAGAATAAAAAAGGATATAGATTATATAGAATTAGTAGGGATGTGGTATTTGATGAAAATAACTCTTGGTTTGAGGATAATTGCAAGAAAATAAAGCTACCCTATGATTTGGAGAATGGTTTTCCAAATCTGACCAAGGAAGAGCCACATACATCAGAGGATGTCAAATCAGAAGATGAAGAACAACTTGATGTTGAAGAATTCAAAGCTTGGAAGTCCAAGGCCAAAGCAAAGTCCAAAAAATTGGAAGACATTCGAGAGTCATCCAATCAAGAACTTAGAAGATATCAAAGGGAAAGCAAGAAACCTTTAAGTTATGGCTATAACACATCACTAGTCACCAAGTATTCTATATACATGGCTAAAGATTCTATGTCAGAGGAACCTTCTTCATTTGAAGAAGCCAACAAGAAAGAAGAATGGAGAGAAGCTATGCAGGAAGAAATTGAAGCACTTCAAGAGAATAGCACTTGGGATTTGGTTCCCAGAAAACCATTCAAGACCGTAATAGGATCGAGGTGGATTTATGAAGTGAAAAAGAACTCAAATGGAACAATAAATGGGTATAAAGCAAGGCTAGTAGCAAAGGGGTTTGCTCAAACCCATGGGGTGGATTATGAGGAGACCTTCTCACCTGTGTCCAAGATGCCAACTATCAAAGTTATAGTAAGTATTGCTACTTCAAAGAATTGGAACTTGTACCAATTAGATGTTAAAAATGCATTCCTTAATGGGTGGATCTTTGAAGAGGTCTATATGTCTCAACCACCAGGATATGAAGAGAAATACAAGCCTGATTATGTATGTAAATTAAGGACGGCACTGTATGGTTTAAAGCACACTCTTAGAGCTCATAACCATAGGCTGGTCACATACTTGCAGAACCAAAATTTTGTTGTAAGCAAGGCAGATTCAGAGGTTATTTATCTATGTGTTTATGTGGATGACATTATTATTATAGGAAATGATGCCAATGGCAGCAAGAATATTAAAACCTAGATGAAGGAGGAGTTCAAGATCAATGATCTTGGATTACTTACATATTTTCTTGGTTTAGAGATTGTTTATACAGATTCTGGTGTTTTCACTACTCAGAGAAAGTACATCCATGATATACTAGTCAAGTTCAAAATGGAAAATGCAAAAATTGCAGGCACACCCATGGAATTGAATCACAAACTCAGTACTCATGAAGGAGAACTACTTGAAGACATTATAGGTTATCAAAGGCTTGTTGGGAGTCTCAATTATGGAACCCTAACAAGAGTAGATATATGCTATGGGGTGAGTACATTGAGTCAATACGTGCATACACCAAGAAGACCTTACATGAAAACTACAAAAAGGATCTTAAACTATTTAAAGGGTACCATAAATGAAGGGCTATTTTATCCATTTACATTTGACTTGGATATCAAGCTATACTCTGATGCAGATTGGGCTGGCTCAAAAGATGATAGGAGGAGCACCTCTGGCTACTTATCTTTTTCACGATCTAAATTGATTTCATGGTCATCAAAGAAACAACCAATTATGGCATTTTCATCAACTGAAGCTCAATATAGGGGCCTTGCAAATGAAGCTCAAGAGGCAATGTGGTTAAAGCTACTCTACTCAGACTTGGGACTACATATATACACTCCAATGATCTTTGGAGATAATACTAGCTCACTACATTTGGATGCTAATCTTGTATATGAGGCAAGGACTAAGCACATTGAAGTGCATTATCATTATGTGAGAGAGAATACTTAGCAAGGACATATGATTGTCCTATGTATCAACAAACTTGGAATGTGAAGATATGGTAACTAAACCTTTGGATGGAACCAAATTGAACCGGTTCAAGATGAAGATTGGATTGCAAGAGATTACAGAGAATTGAAGCCCAAGCATATAAGGCTTGAGGGGGAGCTATTGGTACAATTACTCCAAGCCTAAATGCTTGATCACTTACCCTAAAAGTTCACATATCCGTTCATGTATTAGCACATGAATGATCTCTTGTAAAAGATTGATTTTTACTTCTTGTAAAAGTGCATAAGTGGAGTCACTTCCAATTACGAGTTATTAGGAGTATCTTTCCACGAATTATTCGGTGAGGATTAATGGCACATCAAGTCCTAAAATGTTGAAACACTTTTAGGTAAAGATTCAAATTCAAATTTGAATCTTCGCTCCAACAAAAGGCTATAAAAGAGGACTATCTAGTCGCGTGGAGTAAGAGAGATATAGCAAAGATTTCGGAGGAATTTGTATGGCATATTGAGCTCACATTATAGCTCTTCTATTGCCCTCACATTGTGCAATCATTCATTTCCAATGTCAATGTAATTTATGTGCATTGATACATATAGTCTTCCCATGTCTCATCTCTTCTACTCTACCATATACTACTCAAAATAGTGAGCTTCTCTAATCTATTTCTCAACATGTACTTGATCATTTTCAGTGATTTAAGTTTATCCATATTTATTATATAGTCTATTTGTATGCTACAAAGTTTCATCTTAATTGCCTCAACCATTCTCGAGATACGTTCAAAACATTGCTCTTTGGTCTACATATTGTTAACTCCCTAAAATGTCAGGATGCATCTCAGTTTCACTAAGCATCATTCTCTAAGCATAGTTGTTCATTTTAAATGAAATAACTTGTGAAGGTTAGCTATCTTAGTCAACTAGATATTCCCAAAAGGATTTTGTCCAATTGTTACCAAGGAAGGAGTATTGTTCATTTCTCTGAACGTGTAGTGACCAAAATAGCAAGTTTTTGACTCACAGTGAAAATCCAAGTTACCTGTTTTGATCCAATTATTTGAGGATCATCTTCCAAAGTACTTGGGTGATTATTTGTACTTTCTTGAAATCTCAAGATCTACTTTGCACTCCTCACCTCAGTTTTGGCTAGTGTGAAGCAAGAATTTGCAGCACCATCTCATCTCCAGAAGGTGTCCACCATCTCCTCCAATAGTATATACTTCCTACCATTATATGATACTTTTGAGAAAACCACCTCTTTGCCCTTAGTTCTCATTCTGGAATGTTTAGGTCGAAACATGAGAATAGGCACAATCATTCTCACCCAATTGGGTACTACTTTCAAATTGAATAAGTAAGCATCAGGAAGTTCATCTAATACTCCTTGTGGGGATTCACCTAAAGTCATTTAGGAAAGGTGATTTGTTGTAAGGTTAGTGTTGTCTTTCCTAAAAACTACCTCGAAATTATATTCCATTAGTTAAAAAAAACCATCTTACTAATTGGCATGTGTTGTAAGGCTTGTTCACTAGGTAGAGTAACGCTTGGTGATCCGTAAAAAAAATTAAAACTTATTAGCAAACAAATAATGTCTTAAGTTTTTTGACCACATATACCATGACCAATCCTTCTCTCTTTGTGGTGGTGTAGTTTCTATCTGCTACATTCAGCTACCTACTGGCATAAGCAATGGGAAGATCAATGTTTCCTTCACCCATGGGTTGTGCTAGCACACATCCAATAGCAAAATTAGAAGCATCCACATGAACATGAATGGCTTGGTCCAGTCTGGTGTGGTCAAGATTGGTGTTGAACACAAGACTCATTTGAGCTCATTGAAAGAGCTCTCACACTCTTGGTCCACTCAAAGTGAATCAGAAGGTTAAATAGGGAGTTGTGATTATAACATACATGTAGATAAAGCATCCGTAATAACCTTACTTCCTTGACATTCTTTGGTCTAGGGAGTTTTGGAATGGATCTAAGTTTATCTTTGTATGTTGATATCCGATTCTTTGGCACTATGTGTCCTAGAATCTTGCCTTGCCTAACCATGAAGATGCACTTCTCTAGATTTAGACAAACTTGAAATTTTCTACATTTATCAAAGATCTATTTAATCTCATGGATGTGGATTTGTATGATGTTGGAGTGAGCAGACAAGTCATCTACATAGACCTCTAAGGTCTTTTGCAAGAATTCCTTAAACATGTGACACATCAATCCCAAATGGCATCACATAAAACACAAAGATACCCCATTCTATAACAAAATCAGTCTTATGTTGGCCTCCGGGGGCAATGGCCACTTGATTGTAGCTTGAGAATCCGTCAAGAAAGTGTGAAGAGATGGATAGGTATGTGCTTGAAGATGAAGAGGTGTTGCAAAATCCTTGATCTACACCAGCCAAATGAACTCCAAGAGTATATGGTGGGCCCTTTTAGCTTGCCAATGGATGTATTAGACACCCTGTGTACCTTGGAAGATCACTCTCAAAAAGATAGATCAAAACAAATAAGTTGGAGTTAGCTCAGAGGTGAAGAACTTGCTATTTTGGTTCATACACCTGTCCAGTGTTTTGCATAATTCTCTGAGCACAGCAACAATTAGCTTAATTCCTCTTGGGGAAGTCTAGTTAACTTAAAGAGCTAACTTTTAAGAGTAATCTCATAAAAAATAATGAACCACACACCAAGAATGATGTTTAGCAAGTGATGATATCATCCCGATTTTCACGGGCAACAGCTTTAAATCATTGAGTTTGGGTAAGTACACACTGAGCAACAGCTCTGACAAGATGAGTAAAAAGTCGGGTACTTGACAGAGAAGTGAAAATGAACGGACATTGTTGACTTCAACATAACTGAAGATTGAAACACCCGAATGAAATGAAAATTTGGTGAGCATATAGTAGACTTATAGAGCTAACTCTACTAAGTTAAATCACTGAAAATGATGCACCAAGCTCAGAGAAACCATCTCTGCAATCCGACTGAGAAAACTGAGAGATATGGCAGTGAGTAGTACACTTCACAAGAACATGGAAATATGAACTCAAATGATCATGAAAATGAAAGTATATTGATTGTACAATACAATTGACTTACTGATACATATGTGTGCCTTGTAATCACATCTTGATATGGCATAAAGCTCAGCTCTTGGAGGTCTTCACATAACCACGACTAAGACTACCATGTATTTATAGTTGATCTTGGGAGGCTAACTTCCCTCAATCATTCTCCAATCAATTAGTGATTGATTTGATTCTCTATCTACCACAAATCACGAATTCGTGGCTCCTCATTCCCTTTTTGATCAAGTGGACTCAACCACTTAAGATTCTTTCACTTTTACATTAAGTAAAGTCTTCAAAAGTTACAAGAGGTAGTTCACACGTGAACTTTACATTGTCTTCATTTTAAGGCTTCTTCTATGACTATGTGGGACTCAACCCAATACTTAGGCTTGTCATAGACTTGCTCCAACAGAAAGCTATAAACTTCTTTGCATGCTATAGGTTCTAAGAGAGGATCAATCATAGAAAGAGGACAACTATCTCTTATGGTGTCTTCATTGACTTTTTCCAAGTTAATGCACACATGTAACTTCCCATTATTTTTTCGCACAACCACAATGGGAGATACCCATTCGGTATGCTTGATTTCATAGATAAAATCGGCTTCTATCAAATGATCAATCTCCTCCTTAATTTGGATGCATGATTATCATTGTAGCTATAGGGTTTTTGCTTGGTAGGCTTGGCCTTCAGAGACATTGGGATTCAGTGAGAACAGATATTTGGATCCACTCCTTTCAAATCCTTGTAACTCCAAGCAAAGACATCTCTATATTCACTTAACAAATCTATCAGCTCACATTCTTCTTCTTCAATTAAATCATGCCCTATGTACATACATCTATCTTCGACATATTTTATGGTTTCTACAAATTTTTTTGCCTTCACTTTATCTTCATAAGCTTCTCTTGTGAGTGCTTCTCTTGTGCTTCTTCTTCCGTTTGCATAGTGACTAGTTTCTTTCCTTTCTTCCCCTCACTTTGAAGTCAACTTCTTTTCTAGCTCACATTTTTCTTGTTCCTAATTCCTAGACTCTATTAAGTAAAAGTATTCTTCTTCTGAGGTACAAAATGGTTCCATGATGATGGACTCCTCATCCTCATCGCTAACTTCTTCGATTGTGGTCCCGCTAGGCTCACATTCCTCTATAATTAAGTTACAAATGAGTGGTTTTATGGTGAAACTTAGATGTCGTGGACATCTTCATCGCAATGGGGGTCCAATGCTCTTCATTCACAACTACATCCATCGTGGCTAGAATCTCAGCCTAGCTATGGGGTTCAAATTCTTCATCTAGAAACACCATATGTGCATAGGCTAGGTCTTGGACTGATATAGGGTTCTTATTAGCACTCACACTTCTAGAGTCTAACCTTTTCTCTTCTTCCACTACAACTTTACACATCCATAAGTGAGTGTCTTCATGCATCCATGAGGATCTTGATCCTATGGAGTGCTCCAGCTCCGTTTTGTTTGATGTTCTATGGGTTGGGTTCAATTGCAAGGGTGGTACATCTCAGTGTGAATAATATTTGAGATTGATTTTAGTTGTTACCCCTAGATGCTATAAGTACAAGGAATTTTTCCCCCAATCCTACACTATCTGCAACTATTGCATGAAGGGTCTTCTTAAAATCATCTCATAGACATGATTCTTACCAAAATCACTTATACAAAATGTACGTTCATACTCCACACCAGAAGTAGTCAAAATTATCCTTTCTAGTAACCACATGGCTTCTCAATATGTCCATCTACCATTTGCAACTTCATTCTAGTTGGTTTGAGTGTTGGCTTGCCCCATCGCTTCCATAAGGAAGTGGTAGCAATAGCAACTCCCTATCTTGAATCCAAAATTGCTTTGGTTGTATAACCCTAGTACATGATAGGTAGATAGGTGTTTCCTTCCTCTCCTTGGCTCATATCTCCTATCATATCCAAGGGTATTTCTCGCACTATTTTATGTGATGTTACATGAGATTGTGGCTTAACTATTTCTTACACGTGATTAGCTATGTGTTTTCACAATTCAAGTTTAATTTTGAGTAGATCCTCTAAAGTGAGATGACACTGCACTTTAGTGTTCTTTGGTACTTCCATTTTTGTTGGTATAATTGATTCATCATTTCCAACCATTATTGTGGGGGCTCTCATGTGAATATACTTGGACTCCCATAGGCCTGTAAAGTGAAGAAATTCCTACAAGGAATTGGATTCAAAGTCTAATCGCTCACTTAACTACATATCCTCTTGTTCCTTGTAGATGGATGGAATCTCCTTAGGGAGTTGATCATGAAAATCATCCAACACCTCAATAGGAGGAGGGTTTTCACCCTCTTTTTCCCATTTCTCCTCTTGGATCTCTCTTAAGAACTCCTGTGAATAATGATTTACTGAATAGGGAATTCCATCATCCATAGAATTAGGAATGTACGCTTCCTTACGGGGTAAGCTTAGCTTGTCCCCTCTACTACTCAAAGTCTTTGGTGTAGCTAAAGTCTTAGGCTTAGTTATCAACCGTTATAATCTCTCCAATAGTCTTTCAAAGTGTAACTTTGACTCTGCCTTGTTAGTGTGATTGAAAAGATAGCTTGTATCAAACATACCCTGAGCTAGTTCCACCATTTTTTGCACAAAGCTTGGTTCTCTCAATCTCTAGTCTTGCTTTGGGATAACACTTTTCTAGCTCTACCACATTCGACCCTTTTTTAAGTCGAGCCTAATAAGCCTTGGACATCATGTCAAAGTAGGAATGGGGTCTCCTAAGATGGATCCTGCTCTAGGTGGTGGTGGTATGGATGGGGAGCTTTGATGAGATGCGGATGGTGCTATTTCATAGTGTGCTTGGGAGGCAATCTCTATCAGTTTTGTTTTTGTTTCCTTGAGGCTTTCTTATAGTTCTCTCATCTTTCTCACCCATTGTCTCTTCATTCTTTCACAGCTATCCTTACAAGCTCTAGTTCTTTCTAGCTATGCTCTCTAACTCACTCACCTCTAATTTCTTCGCTTGATCTATACTTTTGCTTTGTTGTGGGGCTTGGGCTCTAGTCACTACCTACAGAAGGGTTGTAGTAATCACACTTCCACTGGAATCCACAATCAAGCCAATAACATTAATTGGTGTAATCTTTTGAGAATTGACCAAATTCTTAGGATGATCTCTTAAAAGATGTTCCATTCCATAATCAGGACAAAATCCTTGAATTACTATTGTTTGGGGTTGCTTTTGTTGGAGGAAGTGGAAAATCTCTAATGAAATGATCTCGTTGGCATCTATAACATAGTGCTCTGGGTGCTTGGGGTTTCATCTACCTTGGTTGGAGCCTAGAGTTACGATTTGCATACATCACATTGGTGCATTTAGGCTTCCAACTTGGTTCAATGGGTGTTTCATAGGGATATACCTCATTATGTTCGAGTGAATCCTTGTAGTAAGCTAGAGTGATATCCACGTGGGTCGAATCAAAACTCTAAACACTAGGATCACTTTTTAAAGTCATTGGGGGTGTGAGCAGTAAGGCTCTAGTCATGTTATCCTCTATCGCAACATCTTTG
Organism: Ceratopteris richardii; assembly: GCA_020310875.1. Taxonomy (NCBI): domain Eukaryota; kingdom Viridiplantae; phylum Streptophyta; class Polypodiopsida; order Polypodiales; family Pteridaceae; genus Ceratopteris; species Ceratopteris richardii. The sequence continues at coordinate 88,346,940 of CM035429.1, forward strand.
ACTAGAATAACATGAGAAGGGGGTGGAGGTTGTTGACTTAACACCAGTTGTGGTCTTTGTTGAGTTTGATATCAGGCTTGATAAGGATTATGAGGCCTAAAATATGGTTGCTATTGATATTGGTTTGGATACCTTCTCGACTATTGATATGGCGACTGGTAATTTTGTCTAACCACTTGTTTCTTGTATGGACAATCTTGTGCAGTGTGGTTGGTGTACCTTCTCTCTATGGTGCAATGTTGGCTATTAGAGTCCCCTTGCTTCCGAGTCATAATGGGGTAGACATTGGCATGTGGTCTCCTTAGCAAGTATAACATCATTTCATTGAGAAATTCTAGGCATGTGTTTGATCAATACTCCTAAATTTTCAGCTACATTTTTTGCCATTTCATAAATGGATGTGGAAGGTTTTGATGTGAAACTAATAGAACCCTCTGACTCCTTGCATAGTATTGAAAGTTCTAACTTGTCTCCCAAGTTATCCTTGATATCTATACACATTCACACACATTGTTCTATGGTCCTAGGTTCCTTCAAGTACACGTAAGATCATAACTTTGCACTTATCAAGCCATCCAAAAACAATGCCACTTCTTTGGTTGGCATGGGTAACTCTAGAATGGGACATCCCACAACATATTGTCCAAAACAATGACCTGCTAACCTAAATGTCTCTTGCGGTGTTTGTTTGAAGCTATGGATCAAAGCAGAAGTGTTATGTCTGATACCACTCTTAGAGACCTTTGTTATAAAAGCTTCTAAATTTGGTTGATGTCCCTAAAGTGACCTTGATGTAATGGTGGAAACCATGTCAAGGCTATGGTCTTTAGAGTTAGACCAAAGGCTTGTATTGAGTGAAGAAATCTTCTAATTGCTTGGCTCTCAACACGTGTCTATTGCATGGTCATAAGGATCTCATGTTCCATCAGAGTAATTTTTCATTGAATTCATCAGTTGAGTGGATCTCGGCATCTAGGGTGCTCTTTAGGTCTAGGCAAGGGAAACTCATCCATGCCTCTTTGATGCCTATGTCCTCATAGTCTCTCTAGATCACTTTAATCTGTCTCTAACCCTAATTGCTCTCATCCAAAAAATTTTGCAAAACTCACTTCTAGTCTCTCTCGAGTCTTCTCTTTATGATTACCATGAATATGAGAGGATCCAGCTCTGTGTTGACAATGAAAACCATGTGATCTCTTTGGAGGGAAAATAAGTTCGCCCATCCAAGTGTAGGCATATCTACATTGGTCCATTACCACAAACATCCGTTCCAAAGAATTATCTAAGTAGAATACCTTCCCTGGGACATCGAGATCTGTTGGAAACAATGTCATATAGTACATTATGCATGAGTGCTATAGTCCATTTTGCTCAAGTATTATAGCATGTGTAGCTACTCTTGTGTAGCTTTCATACACCAAAAGGCGTTGGTCCCTTGGATAGTGCATCAGACTCTTAAAGAAAGCGTGCAAGTTCAAATCCCACTGTCGATAGCACATGGAAAAAGTTTCTTAAATCATGTTTTTCAGCTTTTCATGAACGACGACGGAGATTTCATGAGTGCTTCCAATTCGTAGCAATCGTTTGTGCTTTATGCTTTTAGAAGTACTTTTCAATAGGAGCACAATACTATATGAGAACAAGCTTGGGTCACTTTGTTAATCATCCTACACCTTTAGCAACACAAGCTTTGGAGCTTGATCCCTCAATAGAGGTGGTGCTCTTAGCACATGGGGCAGCCATGGTGCTATCTTGGAGCATGTTGAGGAGCAGCTATGGAGTTCTTCTTGGAGAAGAGTGTGCTCACACTCTTGCTTATAGAGAGGACATACCCATCAGCAGCTTGGTGGTGTGGATCAACCATCTACATAATGTATTTGAAGATTGTCTTCTACATGAAGATTTCGGTGTACATCAAAGACATTGGATGATGGTTAACATAAGATTTACATCTTATGTTAAGAATTCAGGTACATATTCTCTTTATGCACACAGGTACTACTTGGAGTTTATGGAGGCAGTGGCATCCATATCAGGAGGAGTCCTATTCGGCATAGGTACAATAGAATCAGTACATGTATGTTTTATGCATATTTGGATGAGGTGTTTGAGAAGGTATGTTCATATGAGTTTGAGGATTTCTGGTAGCAAACTTGTTAGCATTCTTTGCTACTTTTGTAAGTATGTGATCTTTACACACATATATAACTTAGGGTCTTCCATAGCCTAAAATCAGAAAAGGATTTGCTGATTATCAGTTTCGCACTGATCCTTCCTCTTTCTGTCACTCATATTCACTCTTCTACAACCTATTAGGTCACACATCTCATATATATTCAGATTTCTGTCCATACATCTGAATATGTTTATTACATTTGTATATTCACTCATCCATCTATTTTTGTTCACATAGAGTGGTTGAGAGTTTTGCTCCCACATTGTAAATTCGAACATTTGTATATATGATAGTGTGAGTAAGCAGTGGCTTACGTAACACTTTACACATGTCTAATCTTTCTCTATCTTTGTCTCATCATTTGTATGATTAGATATGGTATGTTCATGTTTTTTCAATATTGGAAGATTGTTGGAATCTGTGTTGATCCTAGATCTATGGAACTTGGACCTTTGGTATTAGTTATGGGCCTACTAAATTTCCAACATTTGGTATGAGAGCTTTAGGGCTTTGGTATCAAAGCATTCAAGCTCTCAGATTCCGAGGTTTCCTAGACTTCCAGGTTTACAAAATATGATTTAAGAGCATCTTCTAATATTTGACATTTGACATACACACTTAATCTAGATGAGTAGAGATTTGAGAATTAGACAATGCAATCACATGTTTATTCATCAGTGTGGAGTATGAATTTGACGATCTGTTAGCAGCTAAATACTTTTGGAAGAGTATGAAAATACTTTACAGAAGTATTGTTTGAAGACCAAGACTTGGTGAAGAGAAGGCTAGTTCAAATTTAAGGAAAAACAATGGTTTGGAGAAGATGAAGGAACCAGATCAACATCAAATCACAGGTATTATTTTCTACTATGAGATTGTCATTTGCAGGTCATATCTTAAAAGAGCAGTTATGAAGAGATTTGAATGATTCCATAGGTGCTTTTATACACTTTCATTCTTTAAAAGTAAAAGCATTAGCTACATCAAAACAGGTATCTAGAGGTTGTTCTTGACAGTTGTGATAAATCTCTTTCATGGCAAGGAAGCTCATCTAAGAAGACAAAAATGGAGATGATATGAGTTTTGTTTTCAGCCAACCTTGTGTTGTAAGTTGGTTGGAAGTTTTTTATCTAGGTACAAAATTTGATCTAAGTACACTAGAGAGGTAATTCAGTATTCAACCAAAAGGTTGGTCAATTCAGTCACATTTTGAAGCAGAGTTTTGATTCAGAGATATGAGGAGATGGTAAAACATGATTCTATGTTCACTTCCATTTGTATACCAGGTTTGTTTTGTCTCTTACTCTTAGTACTAGAGGAAGAGAAAAATTCATTTGAAGAAGATAAGAGTGTTTGCTACTTCAAGATGAAGAGAACAAAAGGTATGGAAGAGAAGTTTGAAGATATTGACATCATCAAGTGGAAGAAAGATGTAGAAGAAGAAGGTCCAACAATTCCAAAGGAAAAGTAAGACTTCCTTTTCTCTCTTATACTTTCCATATACTTTTCCTAATTTTATCCTCTACATCCAAAGACAAGTCTACGAGAACATCTTGTGTGAAGAAGATAGTCTAAAGAAGAAGCAGTTTCTTGTTTTGCATTATACTTGGTCATGTTTTAGTAGGTTTTGACAAAGAAATACATTGAGAGAAAGAAAAGCAGTAGATATCTAAGACAACTTATATGTTTTGACTCATATGTGTATGAGTTATGTATAAGTTGAAGATTTTGAGTAGGCAGCTATATGTTCCCTCAAAGAATTCTTGGAGTGTCAATACAGAGCTACTTGGTATATGACAAGTTACAGTGAAGTATTTTTCTTCTTGACCAAACTCTTGAGGTAAAAGAGTATTTGTAGCAGATGTTGGAGACTTAGAGTAAGGTTTTTGTTTGGAAAAGGTACCTCATATTCTGTATATTCAGTATATTCACAAAATTCAGAGTTTTTCAGGACAAAAATTCAGAAAAATCAGTATTTTAAGAATTTCTGTGTTTTCAAAAAATTTAGAATTTTAGAATTTATAGGAAAATTATGAAATTTTAGTATTTTCAGAAAACTCGATATTTTTACAAAATTTCAAAAATTTCAATATTTTGAGAAAATTCAAAAAATTCAAGAAAATTCAGATTTTTGTGTTGTACCAGTCAATTGAAGAATTTACTTTCAATTATTGTCTAGATTTTTGGATACATGCTTGTATTCAAAAAGGTGTTCCATTAGATCCTATCACTTGATTGAGAAGTGGAGTTAGCCAAAGAAATTCAAGTAGATACTATCACATTTCACCCGGGTAGAATATGAAGATATGAAGTATCAACTTGCAACTTTTGGAGTTCTCAAGGTGAGAGTTTGTCCACTTATGTTCCAGTACGAGTTGCAGATTCTTGGGAAGGATTTGGTTACAAATTTATGTGAGAAGCATGCACACTTAGAGACATTCAAGATGCAAACCAAACATTCACTCATGAAGGTTTGATGAGAGTAGATTCTACACAGGTATTTTGTTAGAGAGATCTTGATAGATCTTGAATGATCTTGAAGATCTTGGGTATTTATGAGTCAATTGTCTATCCTTTGTTTGAAAAGTTCTTGGCATTGGAAGAAGTAAGTCAAAGATTCAGATTCTATTAGATTTCTGTTGCAGAGAAAAAGAAGAAGATACTTGTTATGTTGCAGAAGATTATGGATCCTAAAATTTTGTTTCAGATACAGGTATTGATTATTGAAGATCATATTTATTCAAAGAAGGAAGACGCTCCAGATTTCATAAAGTTTGATATAATTTGAAAAATTATGGATACTAGTGTTAAATCATCCAGGGGGTGATGAAACATGAAGACTTATTTTTATCCATATGTAAAAGAATGCAAAGTCATACCTACATGTGTATTCCTATAGGCTAAGTATTCATATATTTCCTTTGTCAGTTTCTCTTTATGTTCCATCTTTGAAAGAAGAAGGAAGAAGGAGAATGTCTGGAGAAAGTTCCTGTTAGGTGTTCCTGTTCAGAAGAAGGTTCCAGAATTCTATTGAAGAGAAGCTTGATATTTCAGAAAGGTATGTTTTAGAGGTGCACACATATATGTTTATACCAGGTTCTGAAGGAAAGAGGAATGAAGGGATAACAGGTATGAATAAAGATGAAGACATGATGACATCATAGATATGATATTTTAATGAGACTCATGAGTTGAGTTGAGTTGAGTTGAGTTAAGTTGACTTGAGTATAGTCAAAGGTGAACCAGCTAGTGTTCATAATACACTAAGTTGTGAGTTGTCAGTCACAAGTCCCAGGATTCAGTTCTTGATTATGTTTAGTGTATTTACATGACACAGTGTAAGTACATTGAGAAAGCTTTTGTAAGGTAAATGCAAATATGTGGATCCTAGTGTATGTTTTCAGGTTTGAGAAGATAGGAGATAGCAGGTTTAGAGTCAGTACATGCTACATTTGTTGTCAAGCAAGTGATTGCTTGATGACTACACTATTGGATATCTAGTTTGCATATTTTCTCAGATTATGGTTCATATTCAGCAAGTTCAAGTTTTTGAAGTTTGAAGAAAAGTCAAATTTAGTATTGAAGAAGACTTTTGAAGAAAAGATTTGAAGGTCAATTCGGGAGTACAAGTTTGAAGCTTATGAAGTTTGTAGATGAATGAAGTTGCATATTCAGTCTAGCTTGTACCAATATGACATTGCAGGGGGGCTTGTTGGAAACAATGTCATATAGTACATTGTGCATGAGTGCTATAGTCCATTTTGCTCAGGTATTATAGCATGTGTAGCTACTCTTGTGTAGCTTTCATACACCAAAAGGCGTGGGCGCCTTGGATAGTGCAGCAGACTCTTAAAGAAAGTGTGCGAGTTTAAATCTTGCTGTCGACAATAATGGAAAAAGTTTTTTTAATCATGCTTTTCAGCTTTTCATGAATGGCGATGGAGATTTCATGAGTGCTTCCAGTTCGTAGCGATCGCTTGTGCTTTATGCATTTCGATTACTTTTCAATAGTATATAAGAACAAGCTTGGGTCACTTTGTTAATCATCCTACACCTTTAGCAACACAAGATTTCGAGCTTGATCCCTCAATAGAGGTGGTGCTCTTAGCACATGGGGCAGCCATGGTGCTATCTTCGAGCATGTTGAGGAGTAGCTATGGAGTTCTTCTTGGAGAAGAGTGTGCTCACATACCCATCAGTAGCTTGGTGGTGTGGATCAGCCATCTACATAATGTATTTGAAGATTGTCTTCTACATGAAGATTTCGGTGTACTTCAAAGACATTGGATGGTGTTTAATATAAGATTTACATCTTATGTTAAGAATTCACTCTTTATGCACACAGGTACTACTTGGATTTTATGGAGGCAGTGGCATCCATATCAGGAGGAGTGCTATTCGGCATAGGTACAAGAGAATCAGTACATGTATGTTTTATGCATATTTGGATGAGGTGTTCGAGAAGGTATGTTCATATGAGTTTGAGGATTTCTGGCAGCAAACTTGTTAGCATTCTTTGCTACTTTTCTAAGTATGTGATCTTTCACACACGTAACTGACTTAGGGTCTTTCATAGCCTAAAATCAGATAAGGGTTCGTTGATTATCAATTTCATACTAATCCCTCCTCTTTTTGTCACTCATATTCACTCTTCTACAACCTATTAGGTCACACATCTCATATATATTCAGATTTCCATCCATACATTTGAATATGTTTATTACACTTGTATATTCACTCATCCATCTATTTCTGTTCACATAGAGTGGTTGAGAGTTTTGCTCCCACATTGTAAATTCGAACATTTGTATATATGAGAGTGTGAGTAAGCAGTGGCTTATGTAACACTTTACACAGGTTCTCTAATCTTTCTCTATCTTTGTCTCATCATTTGTATGATTAAATATGGTATGTTCATGTTTTGTCCATATTGGAAGATTGTTGGAATCTGTGTTGTTGATCCTAGATCTATGGAACTTGGACCTGTGGTATTAGTTAGGGCCTACTAAACTTCCAACAAGATCCTTAAACTCATACACCGTTACTCCGTCTACTTCACTTGGTTTTTTTGGCTTAAATCTCTAGAAGGCCTCACTTATATCTCTATTTAAGAAAAGCTCTATGCCCTTATTTCTTGAGGAATTCACTTTGATTTGATTATCCTTGATAAGATAGACTTACCACGCGGTGTTCTAGGGGATCTTCCTACATTTTCCTACTCCAAGTCTACTATTTTTGACTCATGGATAATGATTCCAAACTCATATGTCCTATATGGTAAGCTCGTAATGACATACATGGTTCTTTGCTTATCAATCTATGAACCCTCTTTCAATTTAATCACTCACGTTCAATTCCAAAGGATTGATCAGGGTTTCTCAATTGGACCACTGATCGCAAGCCATCCTCATAGATGCAAGCACCTAATCAGTTAGTTCATATATATTCCAACTACGTCTTATAGGGACCTTCAAGGATTTGTACATAGGCATTTCCTAAACTACCTGTAGGTCTTTCCATGCTAAATGACATTTTTGAATCACTAGTTTGTGAGCTAAATTTGTAAGGATAGTCACCGAGCTTCTGATTGACACTAGCTTCAAAAGACGTGATGCTTTGTCTATCATATCTTAGATGTCTACCAAATCTAAGGTTCATATTCTTGGAATGTTTGCCTAATCATTTGAGTACAACTATGTTGCAATGGTTCTTTTATTCAGTCACTTGCTCTTTTTATGTGCTTTTTGGTTGAAAAGTCTTGTTTGATGAATCACACTGATAGGAATACTTGAGTTTGTTGTGGAACCAAGTACTAATTCAATCAAGTTATATTCTTTAAAATTAGGGTTTTTTGTAGCTTTGATCTAATTAATCTTCAACTTGATGAATTAGGGTTTCTCAAACTTGCTTTGTGCCTATTGTCATTGTAATTAAGCAATATCACTAATTGCACTTATCTTGAGCTAAAAAATGTACTGAGGGGGTTGAGAAATCTTCCAACCTCAAGTTGCTTATCCTTGTTAGTGCTTGAATGCCCTAGACACATGTTTCCAAACTTGCAATACATTGATACCTTACTTTGGCCCTCCCAAGAGCTCCAAATTCTTGCAAAAATCCCAAAATTTGAGCTAAATTTGATTAATTACTGATAAACCATAAAACTTGGCTCAATTACTTGTCTATCGTGATAGACGAGTATCTATCGCAAGACATGTCTGTCACGATAGATGGGTATCTATCATGATAGACAGGTTTCTATCAGATAGATGGGTGTCTATTGTGATAAATGGGTGTCTATCATGATAGACGGTCTCTATCGTGGATGGCTATCTCTCCTGATAGATGAGGTCTTTCATGGGGCTTTTCTGTCATGATAGTTGTTGTTTGTTGTCTATCATCTATCATGGATTTTCTATCTATGGCAATAAATGGTGTCTATCTCAATAGATGATCTCTTTCGCGGGGGGTCATGGGGCAGCCGTCTAACATGATAAACAGTTTCTATCACGGTAGATGGGTCTGTCATGATAGATGGTGTTTATCACGATAGATGGTTGTCTATCCTAAAATATGTCTATCATGATAGATGGTATCTATTGCAATACACCAAAAAAATGTAATTTTTTTAATTGTGTCTAGTGTTTTGGGATGCTCTTGTGATGCAGTCTATCATGCCTAACATGCAAGAAAAAAATACCAAACTTTGTTATCTATTGCTGTTGGAGTTAGACGTCTGCGGAAGCACGCGAACAGCACAAGGAAGAGGAAGAAGCTTGGAGCACAACACACAAGACTGAATGTATTACTAGAGAATGTACAAAGATAAGTAGCCCATTAGGGCACTAGGCGTATATACAAGCCGGGGGAAAAAAAACCTCCTAAAGAGGGAAAAAAGTGCCCCGGCGGTCCTAGAGTGTTCACACACATCACTACCTAAATATATCAACAAATCCCCCCTGGGAGTGATGCGGTGAACAAGGAGCTGGCACTCATGTATAAGGAAGTGCCGAGCTATGTGGAAATCACTCCACAAAAGGAAGTAAGCCCAAAGCTTTGCGGAAAGCTTCAAACTTCTCCCTAGGCAGAGCCTTCGTGAAAAGGTCTGCAATGTTCTCCTGCGTGGGCACATATGCCAAGCTGATCTCCCCAGCAGAGAACCTCTCCCTGACATAGTGATAATGCACCTCAATGTGCTTAGTGCGAGCATGGAACACAGGGTTCCTCGCAACTACCAATGCGCTTTGACTGTCAGTGAAGATGGTGGTGGCAGAAGACTGGCCAACACCCAAATCAGCCATAAGGTGTCTGAGCCACACACACTCAACAGTCGCTGTGAAAGCTGCCCTATACTCAGCCTCACAACTGGAAGTGGCCACAGTAGGCTGCTTCTTGCTCAACCAAGATATACATGAGCTACCAAGCATGAAGCAAAAACCACTGGTGGACACACGAGTATCATAGCAACCAGCCCAATCTGAGTCAGAAAAAGCATGCAAATCTGGCGGTAGTGATCCCCCCTTGGGATAAAATAACCCAAGTAGCCGAGTACCACTCAAGTAGCGAAAGATGCGCTTAACCGCTTTCCAATGCGTGACTCCTGGGCAATGCATAAACCTGCTCATCTGTGAGACAGCAAACTGAATATCTGGCCGAGTAATGCATAAGTAAATCAAGCATCCAACAGGCTGCTGATAGAGAACAGCATCAAATGCATCTCCAGCATCATGAAGACTCAATCGTAAACCTGTCTCCATAGGAGTGGCAATAGGCTTACAGTCTTCAAGGCCAAAACGCTGCAATAATGTGTCAATATATTTCGTTTGACACAAAGCCATTCCACCATCAACTTGCATAAACTGAATGCCCAAATAGTGATGCAAATGCCCCAAATCAGACATCTCAAATGAGGCATGCAAATCAGCCTTGAAATCAGCAATATGCTTCTCAAGAGGACCAGTGAGCAGCATGTCGTCTACATAGACAACAATGATCAAAAGCACATCATTAGCACGCTTAACATATAAGGTGCTTTCAGTTGGACTGTTCTCAAAACCATGTGCAATCAGATAGGCATGTATTTTCTCATACCAAGCACGTGGTGCTTGCTTTAAACCATATAACGCCTTCTTTAACCTGCACACCTGGTTTTCATGCCCTTTCTGCACAAAGCCACGGGGCTAAAAACATACACTTCTTCATGCAAGTCACCATTCAGAAATGCTGTTTTAATGTCCAACTGATGTACATTCCAACCATGATGGGTTGCAAGTGCACAAATGCTCCAAACAGTAGTCATACGGCATGTAGGTGCAAAGGTCTCATCAAAATCAATGCCTCTTTCCTGTGCATAACCCTTTGCAACAAGCCTAGCCTTATACCTGTCAATTGTACCATCAGGTTTACGCTTCAGCTTGTATACCCACTTAGTGCCAATGGCCTTCTTGCCAGGAGGCAAGTCACATAAAGACCATGTACCATTCTTCATTATAGCATCATATTCAGATTGCATAGCAGCCATCCAATTTTCTGAATTTTGTGCTTCATCAAAAGAAACAGGCTCATTCTCATCACAGAGACTAGATGCAGCCATAGCATAGCAATCTGATGCAAAGGAGGTACTATGAGAGCCTGAACGAGTACGATATGACAAAGGTGCATCTAATTTGCTGTCACGCAAAGTCTGCACCAACCATTTTGGCATAGTTTTTGCCTGTTCAATATCCGCTCTCTCATCAACAAGTGCATCATGTAAATCTGCATCAGAAATGGCATGATCTGCATCATCATATGAAACCTGCAAAGGCTGAGAAGTTGCCTCATTAGGACCAGCGCTAGCCTGTCCACCTGTAAAAAGAGGCATCAAAGTATCATACATGTCTTTGGAGCTAACAGATGTCTCCTTAGTACATGAAAGCAATGGCTGAATAGCATCTTCCACAAAGACAACATCACGGCTAACCAGAATGCGTTTAGTCTGTGGATGATACAGACGATAGCCTTTACTTTCAGAACTGTACCCAACAAAAATACATTTTACTGCCTTATCATCCAATTTTCTGTGATGTTGTTCAGGCACTAATGCATATGCCAAACAACCAAAAACACGCAGATGAGCAACAGATGGCTTGCGGTCATGCCAAGCCTCATATGGAGTGATAGACTGCAACGCTTTCGTGGGACACCTGTTCAGTACATATGCTGCACACATGACAGCCTCAAGCCAGAAACTATGTGGTAAAGCCTGACTTTTGACCATGCACCTCGCCATCTCCATGAGTGACCTATTCTTTCGTTCAGCAACTCCATTCTGTTGAGGTGTATACGGCATTGTACACTGGTGTTTTATCCCACGTTCAGCCAGAAATGCATTAAAATCTGAAGACATATATTCCCCCCCTCGATCAGAACGGAGGGTGCCCATTTTACATGCTGACAGATTTTCAGCCAAAACCAAAAACTGTTTGAAGCACATGAACACTTCGGACTTTGCTTTGAGTGGATATACCCATGCATGCCTGGAAAAATCATCAATGAAAGTCACGAAGTAAAGGTAATTTCCAAAAGAGGGTGTCTGCATAGGACCATAGACATCACTATGTACAAGCTGCAATTTCTGCATAGCCCGAACTGAACCATCTTTTGGAAAGGAAGAACGCTGCATTTTGCCCAAAATACAGCCTTCACAAACATGTTTTCCAGGTGCCTCAAGTTTGGGCAAAGAGGACACCATTTCAGATTTCTGCAGGCGTAACAAACTAGCAAAATTCAGATGACCAAAGCGTGCATGCCAAAGCTTTGCATCTGACATAGCCTAAGAATCATGAACTGCACATGCCGAATCATTTACAGATTTTTCATAGTCTATGAGCTTATACAGCCCACGACATAAAATGCCAGAAGCAATAATCACATCGCCATTTGAGAGATCATGGACTGTACACCTGTCATCAACGAATTTCACAACCAAGCCAATCTTGGCTAATGCAGAAACTGATAGCAGGTTCTTTTTGATCCCTGGCACAAATAAAGCATCTGACAAAGTGAAAGAACTACCATCAGTAGTAGTCAGAATGATCTTACCAACTCCCATAACAGGATAAGAGGAGTTATTGGCGCATGTGACAGTATTCCCTGTAGGGGCAGGCTCGAGTGAAGAGAAGAAACTGCGCTGCGAGGTAATATGTTTGGTTGCCCCACTGTCAAAGTACCAAACATCTGAGTCTACTGCAGACATGCACTGATCATGAGAAGATGGGTCAAAACTACAAACAGTAGTAAACGCCCATTCTTCTTCCTGCACAAGATTTGCAGACTCTGTTTTTGGTGTAGAGGCCTCTGCAACAACCATTCCAGCCTCTTTCTTCTTTGCCTCTTTAGCAGCCAGTTTTGGACAGTTCTTTATAATATGATCATTTCCTTTACAGTACTTGCAGAACAATTTCTGCTTTTCTGATTTCTTCTCATCTTTATCCTGGTTCTTCGATTGTGCAGCATTTGCATATTTCTGCTTACTAGTAGAAGAGCTCCATTTTCCTTTGCCCTTCTGACTAGCCAGGAAAGCTTGATCTGCAACACGCATAATGGACCTGTTCTGCCTGGACTGATCTTCCTCCAACAGAACAGAGACTAATTCCTCAAATGACAAGGCATTCGGATTGCCTTTCATCATCAATCGAAGAGTAGAGGCAAAACTCTGATATGAATCAGGAAGGCCATTCAGAACGGTATGCACAAGTGAGCTATCTGGTATAACCTCATCAGCAGAAATCAATTGTTCCTTCAGGTCTTTGATCTTTGTAAGAAAACTGTCCATCGAATCACCTTCATTCATGTGCTCACTCTCCAACTGTTTTCGGAGGTAAGCAACACGAGCCTCATTCCTAGCCTGGTACAAAGTGGTAAGTGTATCCCAAGCATCCTTTGCTGTTCTGCAAGAGCGAATGTGAGGAATAATGGCATGTTTGACAGACAAAGCTATCAATGCATGTGCCTGGGCATCTCTGCCATCCCAACGAATCTGCTCTGTAGTAGGTGCAACAGAAACAGCAGCACGAACAGGAATCTGCGGAATATCATCTTCGACACCATCTTCATCAGCTCCAACACCTGTATTTGCAGTACCTGTCGTTACAGGTGTAACAAGATGTCTTTCAACACCTTGCACAATGTTCCACAATCCTTTTGCAACCAGTACATGTCGCAACATATAAGCCCATAATGGGTAGTTGGTACCATCCAACTTATCCTCAACAGCCAACATACGGAATACATCACTGCTTTCAGCCATGGCCGGTGACTAAAATACCTTGATGCAGAAAATTGATTGTATCTCAAAAAGTTGAACAGAACTGCCCAGACGAGTTCTGCTAGACCTGTAGCAGACTTCGAGACGCTTAAACTGGCGAACAGAAACTGGTATATACCTTTGGCACAAAAGGACGAAATAGCCTGCACAAGCACTGCGATAGTGTGTTCGGAGGCCGAGACGAGCTCAGATCGCGATTTCGGCACCACAAAGCGAAGCTGTTTTGATCTCGAAAACACCCTGAGTATGCTCACCAAATTTTGTGCGAATCTGAGACTGCAAATGGAGGAGTGTCGACGGCACCCTAGAAGAATCAACGACCTGCTCTGATACCAATTGTTGGAGTTAGACGTCTGCGGAAGCACGTGAACAGCACAAGGAAGAGGAAGAAGCTTGGAGCACAACACACAAGACTGAATGTATTACTAGAGAATGTACAAAGATAAGTAGCCCATTAGGGCAATAGGCGTATATACAAGCCGGGGGAAAAAAAACCTCCTAAAGAGGGAAAAAAGTGCCCCGGCGGTCCTAGAGTGTTCACACACATCACTACCTAAATATATCAACAATTGCAATAGGCAGAGATCATCATCTTAAGATATGCTCAGAGGTCTATTTTCAAATAGAATTTACAATGGGGTTTCGTGATAAAAATCACTCCAGGCACCTCAAACGCCTTGGCAGATTTTTTGTCTCGCCTAGATTCCGGGCTCCGGTAGGTATAGATGACACAACTCCAGCGATCTATGCTTCTGAACCAACTCGCGACGAAAGCGCCGACCTGCCTACGCCAACTAATTATTATGATTAGATATTGACCTTTCTCAATACTGGATACCTGCCATCCCAGACTTCTACAGCAATACGCAGAAAAGTTGCAGCATTCAGCCGCCGATTTCGGTTGATTGCTGGTGAACTATATTATGTGGATCATACCGGAATTCTACTTTGGTGTATTCCTCCACACGAAGTAAACTCAGTCATCACATTGGCTCACTCGATCCCGACAGGAGGTCATTTTGTTGTAGATTTAACCCACCGGAAAATTCTGCAGAGTGGACTCTGGTGGCCGATGTGTTGCAGTTTGTCAAATCCTGTGATAATTGCCAAAGAACCGGACAGCCGTTACAACGACATCATTTTCCTCTTCAACCTGTACTGCCATTAGAACCCTTGCAAAAATGGGGTTTGGATTTCATTGGTCCTATTACACCACCCTCAGTTCTCAACAATAATCACTATATCTTAACATGCACTGACTATGCGACAAGATAGGCAGAAGCATGGGCTTTACGATCAGCTACAGCTGTTGTGGTAGCAAAGTGCCTACTGACAGATGTTTTTCCAAGATTTGGTTTACCCCTCGAACTGGTAATAGATCAAGGCACTCATTTTGCTAATAACTTGATAAAGGTACTTACACATTCGTTTCAGATTACTCATAAATTTAGTTCTCCATATTATCCGCGTGCTAATGGTCTGGTCGAGAGTACCAACAAGTCTTTGCTAAATATACTTCGAAAATTGATTATGGACGCACCAGAAAGATGGGATCAACTGTTACCTGCCGTACTGTGGGCATACCGAACAACTTATAAGGTAACCACAGGACTGACTCCTTTCAAGTTAGCCTTTGGAATCGAAGCTATAGCACCAATGGAGATAGTGGTGCCAAGTTTAAGAGTAGCCATCAACCAGAAATTACTACCGGAAGATTCTCTATCATTTCGGTTGGAGACCCTCAGAGAATTAGACGAACATCGATGGCACAGTTTTATGACTATGAGGGAAGTACAGCTAAGACAAGCCAAAACACATGATAGACATCTACGAACTCCAGTTTTTACGGTAGGAGAGCTTGTTCTCTTTTACAATGCGAAATCGAATCGCTCTGCCGGCAAGTTTAAGCTACGATGGTTTGGCCCTTATCGAATAACGGAACAAGTGGGCCCTGCAACATTTTGGTTGACCACATTAACCGGAATTCCCTTGCCAAAAGTCATAAATGGTTCAAAACTGCGACCATATCGACAAGGGTCACATCTACGATAAGACACTACGCGGAATGCCGCGACTTTTGACGTTCTTTTTTTTCAATCCTTCTCTTTTTCTTTTAAATTTTGCATAATCAATAAAATAAGTGTAAATATCCGCGTCTTGAACTCTATTTATAACTAAAGCCGCCCGGTCTTTTTCAAGCCGTTCATGCATGCACGCCATAGTTAAGAAATTATCATATCCACATCGCGGAATAATTTATTATGATTGATTCCTCTTAGTTGCAGTGCATCTACATAATCTTCGCCAGTCCGCCAAAAAAACGCTATTGTATTTGTGTAATTGTGATCTGTGTTACCCTGTGTTTGCGTGTTGTGCTTGCTGACTCTATTGCGCCATGGAAGCTTTGGCAAACTATGCCGCTTTCCATGACGGACTCCCTACGGATGTAGGAGAGTACCTGCGCATCCAGGGATTATCCAACTTCGCTGAGCTGCCATGGCACTCAGTGGAGAATCACCCTTTCTTTGCCCGAATAATCTCCGCCATCGCCAACACACCTGCGACAGAGAAAATGTGGGCTATCACCTCTTTACCCTCCCGAGTAGTAATAACATTTCAAACATTCGCTCAGTCGTTTCGACTTCCTGCACAAGGCAAACAGAGTGGCCCAAACATCCCCATAGCCACCATGAAACAGTTATTTCCTAGGTATTCGTCGAACGAGTACCCCATTCTTTGTAGACCTGAACCTGAGAGAACCGCACTTCAATTCCTCGTAGCCATACTCAACCTCCAGAAACGAACTTATGGGATATCACGCGCATTCTACTCAGCCCTCGACTTAGCTTCACGAGAACCGGTAAACTTTGCAACATACTACTTCAGCCGTATACACAAGGAATGTGTAGCCATTATGAAGCAGGTGAACAAAGGAAACATGCCAAGATCCAGGTTGCCACATATCCTATCATTTCTCTTCCCCACCATCCTTGCAGCACAACCACCACCGAGAGGTCCGGTCCTAAGACAAGAAGAATCCGTACAGCTGTTAGAAGACGATGAGGAAGACGAAGAAGAAATCAACCAGCTATTCCGAAGAAAAAGAATCAGGATAAGTTCCTCAGAAAGCGAAGCACTAGGCTCAGCCGGAGAAGATGAAGAAATAAATAAAGAAGTAGATACACAAGAAGAAGACACATTCCACGACACAAACACCTCGATGCAACATGAGTCATCTGCACAAACATCAGCGTCGGAGAAGCAACAACAACAAGACCAGACCAAAACAGAAACAGTCTCGACAGAACAAATATCTCAGCAACAAACGGAGCCACAAAACCAAGAATATACACAACAAGTAGCTAAGGAAGCTTTAGAAACATTGCTTAAAGCAGTTGAGTCCACAGCAACCGAAAACGCAGAATCGGAGCAACCGACAAAAGAAAAGGTAAACCCTATCCTCCCTCCTCCCTCACCGAAACATCCACTCAAACCCATCTCACCTGTCTACCCCACTCACCCTGCTGAAACCACTGCATCCTCAACCTAATCACCCACTTACTCGCCACCGAACTCCCAACAGCTCCACGCTGAAACCTCTTCGAAACCTCCAATTCCGGCCATCCCAGCAATTTCTGATTTAGCTGCAATAGGACATATGCTCATAAACTTGTCACAACAACTGCCGCGGCAACTGAAATAGCTCACAGACTCTGTGCAAGATGATTTTCAACACAAACTAGAAGTAATGGAGGCAGACATCACACCCCTCCAAGAGGAATTACACACAGTAAAGGCCGAAAACCATGCACTTAGTGAACAGGTTAAGCAGTTACAGGCCATAATAAGCGAACAGGAAGATATGACCACCCAACGAGATGAAGCACTGAATGCAGTACACACAAAGGAAGAATTGTTGATGGCTGCAGACGCAGAGCTCACTAACCTAAAACAAACACTCAAAGACGCTGAAGACGTCAGAATTGCCTTAGGTGACCGCCTGGAAGAAACCAGACCTCAGTTACAGGAGAAAGACCAGCAAAACCAGTAACAGCAAAGAGAACTTAAAGAGATGAAACACGAGCTTCACACGACCAAAGAAGAGTTATCAAGTGTAAATAATATACTTCATAAGTATCTGATTAAAGAGCAGCAAATACAGAAGCAGATAGCAGCTATTAAAGCAGAAAGAGATGCTTATTACAAAACGATAGAATTTCAAAACCAACAATTCGAAAGAATGGATAATCAAATACGCAATAAGAAGGATCAGATCATTGATCTGCAGAAGCAACTAGCTGATATGAAATCATCCCGGGACGCTGCGATGGCCAATGACTTCTACTTACAGGAAACATTTTTACAAACCCAAGCCGAAATTTTGCTCACCGAGGCCATAGCCCTAAGCTCTGTTAGAATAGATGCACAACTCCTAGAGCAAGATACACTAAAACAACTACTAGAAACATTAAAGAAAAAGATCGCCCGTACATTTAGATTAGCCCGAAACATGTATTTAGAAGGAATAGTCGAAGAATAGTAACCCTGTAAGAACTTGCGGGTTCGGGTCCACCGTGCGTGCCAGTGTTAGCCGGCCGCCGCAGTGAGACTCGCATAACGGAAATCTTTGTAAAACACACGCGAAAGGTTGTTACGCGCATTCTTGTAAAAGTTTATATAAAGCAATGAAAAAGAGACGCGCAGGGACAGGATTTTTGTTGGGAAATTCACCAGACTGTTCGTCTGTGTGTGATCTGATGTTAGTTAATCTTGTTATTTCTAAGATTGTCTAAGTGTCCTGTGTATCCGTTGGTCTGATCTTTCTCTGCATTCGTCTTGTTGTTAGTCGTGCGATTGCAAACTTTGCCCCGTTTCAGCAACTCACCTGCCGTAGGTCCGACGTTTGTCTGTGAATCTTTATTGAACGTGTAGTTGTATGTATTGGTCTGACTGAACGTCTTGGGATGATCCACCGGACAGTTAACAAGTTCTGCGCGTAGGAGATAGTAGTTCTAGTGCTACGGGGAATACGTTGTTTTAATGTTTACTCTGTTGTGGTATGGTAAATGAATGTCGCCGTAAGAAGCTTGAGCAGGTACAGATGGACTTCAGGAATTCGGTCCTTCATGACTGTATTCGCGGTAACGTCGATTGTAGAATGGTTTAATATCTATCTGAACGAGTGACTTGATTCTTGTGCTAAGGACTCCAGCGAATTAAGTATTGAAATAGTTGCGCATAAGCGAATCTTGTTAAGTTCCAATAGACCCCTGTATCTGACGTAGTTGTACTGGGAAAACTAGTATAGGGCCTCTGTTCTTACAGACCCCTTCCACTCCCAAGAACCCAAGGACCAGGTAAAACGCACTTTCGATAGTTGGAAAAGGCGCTTTACCAACCGGAAGGTTAACAGAATCCATTTTAGAATAGTGTCCATTTGCTTACAAATCACTTGTGGCCACTTCATCTTTGGGTGATTTCTTACATTTTGAATCCCTCTTGGTTGGTTTTTTGGTTTTGTGGGGCCTACTAATGCTTTTGGTTTCCAAACCCATATCCTTTTTGCTTTTCTTCTTACTATTGCTGAAGAGGTGAGTTGATCTTCTTTTGATCTCTATGCTTGATTCTGACTCTTGTTTCTTCTTGACTTTGTTGTTGAGATTTTGAATGTGGGAGAGCATAGAGTTTTGTGCATGTAAGACTTTCTTGGGTACCCACATGTGTGATTGCCCTTGTTGAGTTGCAGCTAATTTTTGAGGAAGCCAAATTTTTTGGAGACCTTTTTGAGCTAGTCGTGGTTGCTTGGTTCTTGTCTTCACATGGTTGGTTTGTCTGGGTGGGAATTGTGTTGGCAAGGCTGGTGGTTGCTCTCCTTTTCGTACCCAGATCTGCTTCATGCTAGGACTACTTTCTTATTGAACTCCCTTTGTCTATTTGATATAGCGGTTTTCATGTACTGTTTCGCTTGCCTTTTTGGTTGAATTGTTGTGATGGCATTAGTCTTTGCACAAGAGGAGGATTTTGCTTGCCTTTGAGCCTGTTCTTCCATGATTGAGTTCTTCTGGAACATAGAGTTTTTGACATAGACAACATCCTTGTTGCTAAGATTAGTCCTACAAGAACTAAGAGAATGTGTGACATCTAGATTTGTGAGCATGCAATTCTCTAATTCTAATGTGATGCATTGTTCCTGTACCCAAACTTGAAGAAGTTGAATTCTTAGGTTCAATTTGACTACATGGTCGTAAATCCAATCTTGACCCAAGACAAGTGGCTCTGTAAGGTCTTCATCGTGACATAATAGCATTTTGACTTTCATTGGAACATCTTGAAGGTAGATGGGAAGTTCCACATCGCCCAAACAAGGGGTTTCCATACCTCCCCATCCTATGAGATAGGCTTCTATGGGATTGATGTTCAATTGCAGGTCTTGGGAATATGAAAGTCTAACTGCACTAGTTGCTACACCTGAGTTAATCAATGCTCTCACAGTCCTAACACTCTTTCCTTGTCCTACCTCTATCATCACAAAGGGACGTCGGCCGATTATTCGAGAAGCAATTACATCCGATGTTTGGCACATGGCCATGTGATATTGTGGGGTTTCAAGATTGACATCTAGACCTAATTGCCTTAATTTATTTTGTCTAATGTGCTCTCTAGCCTCTACCTGTGCTTCTTCTCTAACCCTTAACTCTTCTTCTTTTCGCTTATTAGCAGTGTCGAGCCTCATTAGCATATCCTCTATAAGAGGTTCTTGATATAGCTTGACTTGGCATCCACTTATATAGTTTGGCAAGGTGTCACCTTCTAGGATGGCCAATTGAACTGCACCACTAGTGCAAATTCAATTGATGATCATGGGTCCATATCCTCTTGTTTCCAATTTACGGGCATGTTGTTTTAGTGTATAAACCAACACTAGGTCTCCCTCTTTCAATCCTTTATCCTTAATGTGTGCATCAAAGTATGTCTTTTGCCTTTTCTTTGCAGCATAGATGACTGCGATCGCTCATAGCCTCGTCTCACCCAAGCATTCTAAATTGAAGATTCTGGAGGAAAACTTGTGTCCATTCCATTTGTGCTCTTGTGCTCTTGTGCTACTTTTAAAGTTGGGATTAGGAAGTCCAATGGTAGCGCAGTATTCTATCCGAAGACCATCTAAAATGGGGTTGCATTGAGTACTGTTTGGTAGGCAACTCGATAAGCCCAAACACCATGATGGAGTTGTTTGTCCCAATTAGAGCATTTTATTTACGAGTTTGGTCAATACATTGCATAGGACCTTATTTATGCTCTCGGCTTGATTGTTAGCTTGTGGATGATAAGGGGCAGACTTCTTATGTATCACCAAGAATACTTGGAGAAGATTTTCAATGACTTCATTCAAGAAGTGTGTGCCTCTATCACTTACTCTATTGGTAGTCCATATCTCGTGAACACGTTCTCAAATAAGAACTTTGTCGTCATTTCAACATCATTCTTCGTTGTGGCTTTGACTTCTACCCACTTTATAAGGTAGTTAGTGGCTACAATAATGTATTCTGCATGGGAGTTTCTAGCTGGGGGGTTAATAAGACCTACAAAGTCTATGCCCCACTTCGAGAATGCACATCCTCCCATCATTGGCCTCAAAGGCATCTCATCTTTTCTGATCGTATATTGGGCATGTTGGCATGTGTCACATTTCTTCACATAGGTATGTGCATCCATATGAAGAGTGGGCCACCAAAGTCTTGAGAATGGGATGGTTTTAATTATTCGATCAGGACCAAAGTGTCCACCTGCAACACCGCTATGGACAGTTTCTAAGACTTTCAAGTAGTCTGATTCGTGAATGCAGTCTTAAGTAACCATCCTTGCCTCTTCGATATAGGTTGTCTCCTATCAAGGAATAGTCTTGAGCCTCTTGCTTCATGTTCCATTTTCTTACTAGACTAGCCTCACTGGGTAGTGTTCCCGATCTCATAAATTCTACCAATGGAGCACCCCAATCTAGAATTAATGACACGTGATAAAGGGTAGCATGCTCCATTGGGGGTCTCTCCTTGCACATCTGACAATTCTTAATCCACTCATGTTTTTCTTTGCCCATACTAGGCCAATACACTCCTAAACGTTTCATATTGTGTAATGTTTGTTGTTTAGAATAGTGTCTTCCTAGCAATCCTTCATGGGCTTGTTGCAACCAACTATTATGTTCATCGTCCTCGGCACAACAAGCTAATACACCCTTTGTATCTTGATTGTACATGCTTCCTGCAAATATGTGATATTTTTGTGATTTTACAATTTCATCTTTGTTCGTTTTCACTTTCTTATTTGCAAGTCCGAAGGTTAGGACAGGTACCAACTTATTTGCCCATTTAGGAACAACTTCTAAATTGAATAGATAAGCATCAGCAATTCATCATATACTCCTTGCAGGTGCTCTCCTGAAGTGATGCGAGAAAGGTGATCCACCCTGAGGTGGGCCCTATCTTTCCTAACAACTACTTCAAAGTCATATTCCATTAGTAAGCGAAACCATCTTACTAAGCATCCTGTATTGCAAGGTTTATTGAACAAATATAATAAGGCTTGATGATCAGTGAAAAACCTAAACTTGTTGGCCAATAGATAGTTTATAAACTTCTTCACAGCATATATCATGCCTAGGCCTTCTTGTTCGATGGTTGTCTAGTTTCATTCAGCCATGTTTAGCTATCTACTAGCATATGCTATATGCAAATCTAGATTTCCTTCTCCTGTGGGTTGTGCTAGCACACATCCTATTGCATGATTGGAGGCATCTATGTGGACATAGAATGGTTTATTCCAATCAAGAGCGGTTAGTATTGGTGCTATACACAAGCGTCTCTTCAGCTCATTAAAGGAATTTTCACATTCATCGTTCCACTCAAAATTTGTCAATAGAGCATACAGAGGTTTAGCTATCATTGCATACATGTGGATAAATCTATGGTAATATCCACAATGGCCCATAAAGGCTTGTACCTCTTTAACATTCCTTGGCCTTGGCAACTCCACTATGGATCTTAATTTGTCCTCATTTGTTGATATACCATTCTTAGAAACAATATGACCTAAGATTTTACCTTGACATACCATGAACACACACTTTTCTGGGTTCAAAAAAACTCGATATTCACTACACTTGTTGAAGATCTGACTGAGCTCAGGGATGTGGTATCTTCTTTCTTGGGAATGAGCACATAAATCATCCACATATACTTCTAAGCTCTTTCGCAAGAACTCTTTGAAGACATGACACATGAGCCTTTGGAATGTTGCAGGTGCATTGGTGAGCCCAAATGGCATCACATGAAATGCAAAGATTCCCCACTCTGTGGAAAAGGTTGTTTTGTGTTGATCTTATGGGGCAATGGCTACTTGATTGTAACCTAAAAATCCATCAAGGAAGCTATAAACTTCCTTGTCTGCAACATGCTCCAATAGATGTTGAGTGATTGGAAGAGGATAGCTATCTCTGATCGTAGCGGCATTAACTTTTTTAAGGTTAATACACACTTGCAAATTTCCATTCTTCTTGGCACCACTACAATGCTCAATTTCATAGATAAATCCAGCTTCAATCAACCTATCAATTTCTTCTTTTATTTTTGTAGCATAAGTGTCATTATATGTATAGGGCTTTTGTTTGGTGAGCTTGGCATCAGCAATCATGGGGATCATATGAGAGCGTATTTTTTGATCTACTCCCTTCAAGTCTCTATAGTGCCATGCAAACACGTCCCTATATTCCCTTAATAAAGCTACCAGTTGTACTTCTTCTTGTGCACTTAGGTCTTCTCATATGTATGTACATCGCTCTTCATTCCCTTCAATGGTTACTACAATTTTCTTGGTCTTTTCTTTATTATCATATGCTTCTCCTATGATGGCCTCTCTCTTAGGCATTCTTACCAAAATTTTTTGATCCTCATTCATATTTCTTGAAATTTTCTGGTACCTCGAACAATGATTCCTCCTCTTCTTGTTTTACTGCTTTTCTTTTATTTTTCTTTTGACCACCTTCACTTCCTTCATTTGAATTTACT
Source organism: Ceratopteris richardii (assembly GCA_020310875.1). Classification (NCBI taxonomy): domain Eukaryota; kingdom Viridiplantae; phylum Streptophyta; class Polypodiopsida; order Polypodiales; family Pteridaceae; genus Ceratopteris; species Ceratopteris richardii. The sequence continues at coordinate 88,370,482 of CM035429.1, forward strand.
GTTTTGATGCTTGTGAGAGGTTCTTCTTCTTTTTGGATGAATACCCCTATGTCTTCTAGATAGTGCTCCTCTAAGTTAAAGCAACTATCCATCACAATGGACTCTAGATCATCGTCATTCTCTTCCTCTTGTATGAAATCACTAGGGTCACATTCTTCTAACAAGGGATGACACATGAACACTGAAATATCATAACCCTCCTCATCACAATGAGGTTTCCATTGTTCTTCATTGACAGCAATGTCCATGTTGGCTAAGATTATTGCCCAACCATGAGGCTCAAGTTCCTCATCTGGAAAGATCATTGATGTATAGACTGGGTCTCTTACCGATCTGTCTCCTAGAGAAGTTCCTTCTTCTCTCGGCTTTAGGCATCTTTCCTCTTCCTCTGCAACCTTGCATATCCACAAATGAGTATCTTCATGCATCCAAGATGGATCAAAATTGCTTTCAAAATGCACAGAGATTGAATATTCTGGTGCCTTGTGGATAGGATTCCACTATAGAGGTGGTACATCTCTGAAGGTATAATCCTTTAGATTGACTTTGGTGGTGACCCCTAAGTGTTGCAAGTACAAGGAGTTAGTTCCCCAATCTTGTACTATTTGAATTTGTCATAGGAAGGGTCTTCCTAAGATCATCTCATAGACATTATTTTTGCCAAAGTCACATATAGCAAAGGTGTGTTCAAACTCTACCCCACAAGCGGTTAGAGTTATCCCTTCTAGCAATCCTAGAGATCTTTCAACATGGCCATCAGCCATTTGAAGTTTCATTCTAGTTGGTCTTAATGTGGGTTTACCCCATTGCTTCCACAAGGAGGTGGTCGCAATCACAACATCAGCACCTGAATCTAAGATAGCTTTGGTTGTGTAACCTTGGTAGATGATTGGAAGATAAGTATTACCTTCTTCACCTTCACTCATGTCTCCTATTTTGTCGAGAGGTATCTTTGGAACTTTTTGCTTAGAGCCTGCTTTCGACACATTGGAATCGAGTTCAAGAACGTGATTCGCCACATGCTTCCATAGCTCTAGTTTTACTTTGAGCAGCTCCTCTACGGTGAGATGACACTGAACCTTAGTGTTCTTCACGACATCAGTGTTCCTTGGAACCACTGAGTCTTCATTTCTTACCAATATTGTGGGAGCTCTGATCTGAGGAGGTTCAAATTCCCATGGGCCTATGAATTCTGGTAACTCTTGTAAAGAATAGATTCAAAATCTAATATTTCATCTTCTTGTTGCTTTGCTTGGTCTCCTTAAATAGATGGAATGTCTTGGGGAAATTGATCATGAAGGTCATCGATCTCAGGAATAGGAGGGGGATTAACCTTCTCCTTGTCCCATTTCTCTTCTTGTATTTCTCACACAAACTCTTGAGAGTATTGCTGAATTGAAAGAGGTGTTCCATCATCCACGGAATCAGGAACATAAGTTTTTGTTGGTAGAGAGCTTTCTCTTTCAACAACTGGTTGAGCCTGTGGCAGTAAAGAAATATGTGGTTTGTTTACCAACTGCTCTAATCTTTCTAATAAGCCCTAGAAATGCAAATCTGACTTGACAGAGTTTGTCTAATTGAACGATTGACTGGTCTCGAGCATAGCCTGAGCTAGTTGTACCATTTTCATGCATATTTTTTGTCTAGGTTTGCAGCTATTGGCCCTTCTTGAAGTTGAGCCTGGTAGGCCTTGAACATCATGTCCAAGCCTTCTGGGGTTGGATCTGCAAGAACAGACCCTGGTTGTGGTCTATTTACAATGGGTGGTGGGGCGGGATGAGGTGTGGATGGAGTTTCAGCATGGGGGGGGGGGACTTTGAGATGCAATAACTTCTATTTTGCTTTTTGCATCTTTTAGGCTTTCTTCGAGTTTGGATAACTTTTTATTCCACTTACGATTGGCCTTCTCTCCCTAGTATCCTTCCATGTTCTTGTCTTCCTTTTACTAGGTTCTCCTTATTCACTTGACTCTGATTGTTCTGATGGTTTCGCTTGTTGTAAGGCTTGTGCCCTAGTAACAGCCTGTATAGGATCCACATTACTGCTACTCGAACTTGAATCCACCACTAAGCCTACCACATTGATAGGTGTAACCTTGGGTGCACTAGAGGGGCTCTTGGGACAATCTCTTGGAAGATGTTCTTTGCCACACTCAAGACTAAAGCATTGTATTGTGATGTTTTGTCCTTGTCCCAAAGTCGGTGAGTGGGGACATTCACAAATAAAATGGTCACCTTGACATCTAAAACATGGTCCTCTAGGGGCTTGTGGTCTTACTTGTCTTGATTCAGGCCTGGGATTAGGATTTGTGTACATGACATTGGAGTATTCTGGCTCCCAATTTTGTTCCATAAGTGGTTTCTTGTATTGATAAGAATAAGCCTCGCTATGTTGTGGTGACTCTGTGTAATAAGCTTGTGGACTATCTTCATGGGAGTAGTCTAAACTATGAGCATGAGAGTCATTTTCTAAGAACAATGGGGTTAATGGCACCAAAGCTCTATTAGGGTTTTCCTCTGCCACTGTATACTTAACTGGAATCACATTGGCAAGAGGTGGTGGTTGGTTTCCTAGGGCTGATTGTGGCCTATATGGTGCTTGATATTGCTATTGTGGCCTATATTATGGTTGTTGGTATTGGTTTTGATACCTACCTTGTTGGTAAGGTTGCTGATAAGTTTGTCTAACAGTCTGCCTATTGTAAGGACAATCTTGAGCCATATGGGTTGTGTATTTTCTCTCAATAGTGCAATATAGAGCAATAGGGTTTCCACCATCATCAGACAAACATTAGCCATGTGGTCTCCTCCACAATTATAACATCGCTTCAATGAGGTGACCCTTTGTGCTTGTCTATTTTGAACTCCTAGTTTCTTGGCAACCTGCTCCACTATCTCATCTATCTCAGTGGAGGTTCTTGAGGTATGACTAGTAGAATTGTCAGAGTCCTTATAGAGTTCGGACGATTCTAACTCCTCACCCAAGTTCTCTTCTATGTCAATGCACATTCAAACACACTCTTCTATGGATCTAGGGTCTTTCAAGTACACATATGATCTTAACTTGGTGCTTAGTAAGCCGTCTAAAAACAAGGCCACTTGTTTGGCTGGTATGGGTAACTATGGAACAGGGCATCTTTCTAGGTACTCTCTAAACTGTCTTCCTGCAAATTGCATTGTTTCTTGGGGTATCTGTTTGAAGCTATGGATCAAGGATGATGTATTATGCCTGATACCACTCTTGGAGAATTCTACAATGAATTCTTCTAGTAGTTGACCTATGTTCCGATAATTGCAACTATTCAGGGGCTGAAACCAAGCTAAGGCAGTACCCTTGAGAGTCAAACCAAATGCCTCAAATTGTGTGAATAAGTCCTCGACTTGTTCAGCTCTTAACACTTGTTTAAAGTAACCCACATGATCATAAGGATCTCCGAACCCATCAAAGTAGTTCTTCATTGCCTTAACTACTTGAGAAGGTCTAAGGGTTCTTGGGTGATCTCGCGGTCTACGAAATGGAAAATCATGTTCATCTCTTTGATGTCTATGTGCTCAGTGTCTCTCTCTTTCAGGTCTTTCACCCTCATTTCCTGATCTGTCTTTGTCCACCATGTGTGCAAAGCTTACCTCGAGCCACTCTCTAGTTGTTTCCCTCTGGGTTTCATGAGCCTTGGATGATCCTGCTCCTTAGAGGCCATGGGAGACACTATATCTTGGTGGAGGGAAAATTGATTCACCTTGCCAAGTGTATCCATGCATGTCATGCTCTGATACCAAGAACATTTTCTCCGATGTGTGATCTAGATAGACAACTTTGCTTGGTGTCTCCGGATCTTTGAACTCATAGATGGTGGCTATTGTGCTGGGTTGATCTGGCTTGAATCTCCAAAATTCTTCCTCTATTTCTCTATTTTGGAATAGTTATATGCTTTTGTTGTCTTGAGGGATCCAATCTGGAGTGATCACTCTAGTCAAAACGGACTTACCTCTAGGACTCTTGGCTTCTCGTCCTACAAATCCTTGCTCTAGGCCTCCTATCTCGTTCTCAGGAATGACATTTCCAAACTCATTTGTCATGTCTGGTAAGTTGGTGACTACATACATGGTTCCTTCCTTATCAATTTATGAGCCCACTTCGAACTTGACCATTGGGTGTTCAAGTCCAAAGGGTTGGTCTCGATTTTTGCGTTGGAACACTCATTGCCTCAGGCCATCCTCATAGATGCATGCACCTAACTAGTTGGTCTTGATATACTCCAATTGGGTCTTATAGGGACCTTTTGGTGTCTATAAATAGGCAATGCCTGAGCTACGTGTGGGTCTCTCCATGTTAAAAGACATCACTTGTGTTGGAACTTAGCATGTAAGGATAACCACTAAATTGTTGTGCCCACGACCTAGCTCTATGATTGACACTAGCCTCAAATGATCTAATGCTTTGTCTATCCTTGCGTAGCTGTCTACCATATCTCAGGTTCATAAGCTTTGTCTTCTAGTCCCAATTTTCCCTTTGTATTGCTCACAATCCTTTGGAGTCCCCTTGGTTTCCTAGTCCCCCCTAAGGATCAACTTGAAAATACTATATCTAATTATAGTACTCCAAATGAGATTTCCAACGAACCCAAAATCACAACAAATAGATTTCGTATGAGAAAGTTATGCTAGTACAGTGTTCTAGGGGTTAAAACAGGGAAACAGGACCTCTTTGGGATTACTTCAGAATAGGCAATACACGGTACTTAGGAAGTATCAGCGATACTTGGGAGCAGGCGATACACAGTACTTGAGCCAAGAAGATACACAATACTTGATGAGTATCGGGGTGATACACGATACCTTGGGTAGACGATACATGATACTCATAGCTTCACGATACGATACCACCCTGATGATACACGATCCTTGGGAAGTATCGCGATACACGACTAGGCGATACACGATACTTGATCACTCGTGATACACGATACTAGACGGTCACAATACAGGATACTTTGGAAAGATCGCAATACGCACCCAGTGATACATGATACCAGATTTTTCATGATACGATACTTGGCTTGAGGACGATACATGATAGAAGATACATGATACTTGCACTTAGACGATACTTGTCCTTGGACGATACATGATACTTGAGCTAGCATGATACATGATACTGACCTTCACGATACACAATACTTGGGAAGTATCACGATACATGCTCAGGTGATACGTGATACTCAACCCGATGATACACGATACTTGTGCAGTATTGCGATACACGAGGAGTGAGGTATCGGCGATACACGATACCTGCCAAGTATCGCGATACAAGGGGATTCAGGTATCACGTTACCTGAACTCAACCGACCACAATACTTGGACTTTTTAGAGTCCAAATTCAAAAAATTTAGCAAATATGTGTACCTTATGTCCTCCTTGTCACTCCTATGTCCTTGTAGATGCAAAGGTTCTCTCCAAACTCAAGATATAGCCCTCACGATCCTTCATGAAGGTCGTCTCATGCTTGTGACTAGTCGCTCAAATTTTTGGTGTTTTGAGAGATTTTCAAAACTTTTTCTTTAGCAATTCAGCTCTGAACTCCCTTTAGGCTTCTTGCTCGCAGCCACAAGTGAAAAACAAGGAAAATGTACAGTCAAAAATGAAAAAAATGTGAGAAGATGAAGATGGGAGAATATGGTGACGATGACGAAGATGACGATAGAGCAAAAATTAAAAATTGAACAGAAAATGATGATTGTTTTTACCTTCCAACGTCGCTACTCTATGTCTTACCATCACATGCTCACCCTTCAAGCTCTCTCCCTGGCAACGGTGCCAAATTTGGTGTCACTCTAGCACAATGGTGAGTACCAATGTGAGCAGATTCACCTCATAAATGTCAATCCATGGAGACATGAGGACTGGTATGAAGATCGTGAGCAAGTGAAGGCACAAGTGCGTGAGGGAAAGAACACAAGCATGCACACACATACACACACACGTGCACAAGGTAAGAGCAAAGAGTGGAACAATGGAAGATATTCGATTACAAAAGAACTCTCTTACAAAAGCTCAAATCTACAACAAGCTAACCTCAAAAATGAGTCTCTAGCTCTTTTTATAGTTTTTTGAGTGGTTTTGGCCATGTCCATACCTAGTGTCTAGCCTAGTTAAAAATTAGGTTCCAGGGCTTATTTGAGGGCTCAAACGGCGTCTAAAAATTATGAAAATTGGTAGGATGATACTTCTAATACTCCTCAAGCTCAGGGACTCCTTGGCTTGAACAAAATGGAGTTGCAAAAATATGAGGTGGTATTTATAATTGTTTTTAGTGATGAAAATCACTATTTTCCTAGGGGTTTCTTCGGAAAATTTGACATGTGCTTCTTGGAGCTCCCTATATGCTCCTTCTTCTTGTGTGCCCACTTCTTTGATGTGTTCTTGCACCTTTTGCTTGACCTTGATTACCAACAATGGCGTTTGCGTCTATGTTCTACAACTTTTCTTCCAAGGTGCTATGGGCTTCTTGTAACGTCTGAAATTGCATTTCTAAACTCTCATAATCGTCCTCCACTGTTGCGATGCATTGTTGTAACTCTACAGAGTGTGCTTGTAATCTCTTATTATGTTCCTCTAGCTAAATGTACTCTATCCTTAGTTGTGACATCCAATGAAGCATAGTCTCAAATGCATTATTTATAGATGTATATGCAGTTTCTACATTGGTTGAAGCAAGGGAGATGGAATGGGGAATGGGGGGTGCAAATGCTGTGTCTACTTCAAATGTGTGTGTAGGTGAAGTTGGTGGTGGGGGAATGGGGGGTGGTGGAAGTGTGGGGGTGGGGGAGGTGCTATGGGTGGTGAAATGTTCGTGCTATCAGACGTGGAGGTGAGAGTGGTGTCTACCATATACATCAGAATGGTAGGTGGTGTATGTGATATAGTGGTGAATGAGTGTGAAGTGGGTGCTGAGAATGAAAATGGTGGAACTGGTCGAGACATGGGCTTGAACGTGCTCGAGAAAGTGGCCTGGATGGGTTGAAGGATTGGTAGGACAAAGGTGAAAATGTAAGAGCTTGGAGGTTGGAAAGCCATGGATGAAGCTTCAGAAATAGGGAAACCTAGAAATGTGGATCTAATGTTTGGTTGTCCTATGACTGAGGTCATGCAGGCTGATGTCCTAAGGCAGGCTCCATGAGGGATTCGGTGGTAATGGTGGTGGTATGATATAAAGGGTTGTCAAAGGATGAAAACAAGGTTGAACTGGAAGTGGGACTACAGAAGATGAAGTTTTTCTCTATGGGGTTAGTAGTTGGGATGATATTTACAGCTTTTGTTCGAGGAGGTGGTGGTGGGGTTGTTGGAGGTAGTGGCTCTGTTGATTCTTCATGGATGATCGTGAGTTCATGGCCATTTCTAGTTGCTTGGGATGTTGTCACAATTGATTCAGTTGCTATGGTAGTTTACTCTATAGTGGTGATGGGAATCTGAATGTTTTTGCCTAAACTTGGTCTTGTTTGGAATCTTCATGGATCGTATTGAGCGGGAGGCTTCTACAATGTGGACTAAATGGCTTCCACCATGCCATAGGTTTCTGCTAGGAATAGTAGAGTTTCACTGTATTCACAGGCGCCTCTTCCAAGAGCTGGGCCATGAGCATTCTAATGTTCTATTGAGAGAGTAATTGTTGTGCCCGCACCCTTTCCATGATCTGGTATAATCTACAGAGTTCTCCAGTATAAGTTGGGGCTTCGATCGTTTCTTCTTCCTCCTCCTCTTCTTCATCCTCTGGTCATTCTAGTTGTTGAGATAGGGTCCTTTGTTGATCATCTTCCCAGTGTACATGGCAGCCTTCTATTGATTTACCCCTTTTTTTGGAGGATGTGACAGGTCCTTCTGTATCCGAAAAGAATTCTACACTGATATTTGCGTGTTTTGCAAAAAGGATTCAAAATCTAAGGTTCTCATCCCTTCAATGTCTCCCCTGGTAGCAAATTCAAATTTCGGTGGGACAAGAGGAGTAGATGGGGTAGCTTGTGGCATGCCTTTATATCCAAATCTAGGAATTCGAATCGTAAAAGGAGGCATTGTGTCAGCCCCTCGTGGTGAGACCTCTTGGGTTGTAAGAACTTCTCGTGTTTGGACACAAGGAATAGTGCCCTTTATTCGCTTGGATTGATGTGTGGAAGCTTTGTGTCCTCTAAACAGTTGTAGTTATGACCAGTTCAATGCACGCTCAATGGGTATATCGTATGATAGGCATCTGTAACTAATGTGTGTAATTGCACAACATCCATTCACCACTAGCTTCCTAGAGTACCTTTTATTAGCCTTGTACAACTGGTCTATAATCCACACAAGAAGCTTAATCGCTAATGAGCATGTCTCTGCCAAGTAAAGACTGAACCAGATTTGTTTGTGTGGGTGTGTGAATCTATCTTGGCCAGGAAATGCAAAATGCTACATGCACATTTAGAGAGGGATGGAAACATTTGGTGTGAGTGCCGCCATATCTTATAACTTTTGTAATTTCCTATTGTTCATGTTATTGGGTATCAAAGCATCCTTCTTTGAGGGCACATGTGTGTCATGCATTTTTAGAGCATCTCTTACCAATTCGAGGGTGAGTTCAAACTTTTTCAACTCATTGTTGCCCCATAAAGAAGAAATGACGAAGGTTCCAGGCCGGTCCTTTACATCACTCGCTTGTAATGTTGATACCAAATAGTGACAGCGTAAAAAATCTGGGTTTGGTAATGGTGCCTTGAAGTATTCTGCTTGCCCTACACGTTGCCATATGATTTGTACATCTGGTGTGTTTTGGAGAGTCTTGAACTCTCTTGAAAAGAAATGGAATCGTATCCATGCCCTATTATACTCACACTTGGACTCCCATATGTACTTCACCTCTCCTAATGACACTGGCATGTCATTGAACCAATGAGTTTGCATGAATTGTCTTCGTTATTCCTATGGGAGGATCTAGCATGGGTATATGTTGTAGGTGTTGCATGTCTACAAGTTGTTCGGTTCGTGGCACTTCAATAGGTATATTTTCCAAGTTAATGCCTGTTTGACTCACTCCAGCCTGTGAGCTAGGGCCTACTATCTCTGCCATGATATTACTCGTAGTTCTTGATGCTTATCTGCTAGAAGAAGAGAAGCATATTAGCATTGCATAGGAAACATGATATTACGGTGTTCCCTCTACAATACCAACATGATACCCGAAGTGGTTAGGGGTTAGTGGGTGAGGTGTTCATGATGTTTGTGAATGTCGGTTAGTAGGTTAGTGATTTCCCTAGATGCTGTACTCAAAATGTGTCTACTTTGATGCGGATTGATTTACGATTTTGGTTCAGGGGGTTTGATACAGGGTTTAATTCTCCAAATGTTTATCATGACATCATAATTTTTTGTAGTGATGACATGTGAAGGTTCTTGGATTAGATTGTGTTGGATTTGGGACTGTTTGGGTACCTATTTCCAAATATTCCTAGGTATGATCGGAGATATGACAATGTGGAGTGTAGATGTTTTCCCTAGGATTTGTGTCGTCAGTGCCTGTGACTATTGATTCAGGCTTGTGAGTTGAGGTGAAGCTATTTGAGCTTGTAAGCAGGTCTTGGACACCTAGTTCTATCTAACATCAGGGTCAACCTTCATTGACCGCTTGGGGACCCAAATAGAAATGGTCCATCTAGATAAGATGCATAGGATACTCCTTCATTGTAGTCCTCGACTGCATAATTCATTTGGTGTATCTTTGAGATCCTATCTCCAAAGCAGAGGGTTGTTCACCCTTGCATATCTAGATCTGCTTTATTGCATGAGTTACTTTATGTTGCACCAATCATTGATCGTGCCCTTTGACTATATGTTGCATCTGATTCTTGTGTTGCCTTGCTGGTTTTCTTGGGATCCTCTTTGGAAAAGAAGGGAGTTCCTTATTGGCCTCAACGACTCCTTCATGAGTGGCCTTTTTCTGCACCACAAAACTTTGCACAAGAATAGCATCATTATCTTCATGTGGGTTCGTGGAGGGACCAAGAGTGGGTGCCTTTCCTAGTTGCCTGAGTGCTTGATTTTCTAACTCTATTGTGATGTGGTTTGATTCACCCATACCTGAAGAAGTCCACTTCTTAGGTTTAGGTTGACTGCAAGATCATAGCTCCATTCTTGACCCAATACAAGAGGTTCGGTGAGATCCTCGTCTTGACACACTAGTACTATGACTGTCATTAGAACATCTTGAATGTAGAGGGGAAGTTCTACCTCACCCAGGCAAGGGGTTTCCACACCTCCCAATTGTTGGTGCATTTTACCCAAGCCTACATGCTTGATATGTTTGATATCATCCTCATTTGTAAGTCACATGAGTAGTCATGTGAACACCTCTTGTAAAAGAGTTCATTTTTATCTCTTGTAATTGAAAAAAGAAAAAGGAAAAGGATGGCTTACCTCATGCATGATGTAAAAGCAATTTCGTGGCTCTAACTACCAAAACCCACGACTTTTTGAGCTGAGAGAATATCTCCTAACTTTGGGGATCACTTTTAGGTGGAGCCATTCGAATTCGAATTCAAAACTGCCTCCAAGAATAGCTATAAAAGGAGCAAGAAGGAAGAGGCGAATAGCAAGCCTTGTACGTGACCACTTGATGTCATTTTGTAGAGATTGAAGAGCTTACTCCATAGCTCTATCATTCTACTCCCATTTTGCAAAGATTCATTGCCAATGTGGTTGTAATCATATATGAATTTATACATTTATCATCATTCACTTCTCTGTTTTGTTCTCTGCTATACTCACTCAGAGCAGTACCTTCAGAAGGTCATATCTCGAGTTCTACTGATTTTTTTTTAGTGATTTAACATGCGTTGGATACCTCTTACTGTCTAGTTTCTGCATATCAATTTTCAAGGTCATTGGATTTATAGTTTTGGAGATATCTGCATTTTACTACTCACTGGTCTATCTCTGCAGAGCCCCGAGAATGGTGGGCATGTTCTAGAAATTGATAAATCTTGTTCTCAGTGTTCAATCCATCATTTGAAGTGTTTTAAATTGGAATAGCAAGCTTGTTAAGTCTATTTGCTATGCCCAAAAGGAATTTTTCTAATTCCTACCAGGTTGAGAGCACCGTTCATTTTTTCCAGCAGGTGTATGTCCAAAAATAGCAAGTTTTGGGAGCTAGTCATTTCGCAACTAGTCTGTCTTGACTTAAACTTTTGGGATACATGTTCCAAAGTACTTGGCTGATATTTTGGTGTGTTACAAAAGATATATATGAGCTATCTCTAAATTAATGTACATATGTGTACGCATCTTCATCTTCTGGATATGCACTTCCTTCATGCTTCATAGCTTGATCTATCTTCAATCCTTGACTTCAATTCTTCAGCAAAACTTCAATTGTTGATTGCCCTGCACCGAGCTCCCCCTCAATCATCAATTGAGGTTTTCTCTAACTTCTTTATTCCTGCCATGTCTTTGAATCTCTGTAGCTTTGGTCCATCCAAGCTTTTGGTTAGCATATCAGCTATCTGATCTTTTGTTGAAGTATGTATTACTTCAATCTCCTTATCCATTACCTTCTCTCTTAGAAAATGATACTAAATCTCAATATGTTTAGTCTTGGCATGAAAAATAGGATTAGCAGCTAAATACAATGAACGCATGTTATCTCCATGAATAGTGGGTGTACTCTGAATGATGTCAAAACTCTTCATAAGAGTCTTAAGCCATATCACTTCCTTTGCAGCTTCCACCATACCTTTGTACTCAGCCTCTGTAGATGATAAATCAACTGTGTGTTGCTTCTTTGAACACCAAGAGATTAACTTATCTCCCACATAACACAAGTATCCATATGTTGATCTCCTATCATCAGAATTACCTGCCCAATCTGTATCACTATAAATCTTGATGTTTGTATCTGATGTAAAACCATAATACAAACCTTCTTTGAGTGTACCCTTAATGTACCTCAACACTCTTTGTCCTGCAACCCAATGTTCTTTCCTAGGACAATGCATGAACTGAGACAATACTCCAACTGCATATGACAAGTCAGGCCTAGTTAATGTAGCATAGATTAGACTACCAACCAAACTTTGATATAGCTTCATGTCCTTGAACTCTTCTCCTCCATATCTGCTTAATTTGTGATTTACCTCCATTGGAGTAGGTGCTACCCTACAATCATCCATTTTAAAGTTGATCAACAAGTTTTTCAAATACCTTTCTTGACTTACATACACTCCATGTTGAGTGTATGAGATCTCCATGCCCAAGAAATATGACAAGTCTCCCAAGTCACTGATCTTGAATTCTTTCTCCATTTGCTTCTTTAGGCTTTGAATGCCTTTCTCATCTGTACCTGTAAGAATTATATCATCAACATATATGCACATGTAAATGAACCCATCATCACTTGTTTTAACAAGCAAGCTACTATCTGCTTTAGATACTTGGAAACCAAGTTCTTTCAAGAACTTCACAAGTCTATAATTCCATGCCCTTGGGGCCTGCTTCACGCCCTACAAAGATCTCTTGAGCTTACATACATGATCTGGATACCTTTCATCTCTAAATCCTTGTGGTTGCTCCATGAAAACATCATCTGAAATATAACCATTTAGAAAAGCATTCTTCACATCTAATTGACATAATTTCCAACCTTTACATGCAGCAATAGCTATGAGTGTCCTGATGGTTGTCATCTTTGCCTCAAGACTATAGGTCATCTTTGCCTCAAGACTATAGGTCTCATCATAATCTATACCATATGTCTGAGCAAAACCTTTCACAACAAGTCTAGCTTTATACCTAGACACACTTCCATCTGCAAACCTCTTTGTCTTGTAGACTCATTTGCATCCAATGATCTTTTAACTATTTGGTTTAGGAACCAAATCCCAAGTCTCATTCTCCATCAATGCATCATACTCTTCCTGCATAGCTTTCTCCCAATTTTCCTTACCTTTTGCCTCTTCATATGTAGAAGGGTCTTCATCTACCTTTACCATATATGCATAATCTTTGGTAGCCAAAAAAGAAGTGTCATAGCTATACCTTGTAGGTTGCCATTTGGGTCTTGATGACCTTCTAAGTTCTCCACTTCTTGAGGTTTCTGGTTCATCACACTCTGGATCAAATCTCGGCACTTCTTCAACTTCAACTTGTACTTCATTGTTCTCCTCTTCATCAAATATCTGAACCTTTGATTTACCTTTCTTTTGATTCACAACTTCTTCATCACCTGCATAAATATTAATTGTACCTGCATACCAAGTACCTTGCTCATCAAATGTAACATTCTTTGACACTAGGAATTGTTTTGTGGATGGACTCCACAACCTATATCCCATCTACTTATCATCATATCCAATAAACACATATTTTCCAGCTTTAGGTTCCAATTTATGCCTCAATTGTGATGGCATATATGCATATGCCAAACATCCAAATACTTTGCAATGATCTAGAGTAGGTCTCTTACCCCACCATGCCTCATATGATGTCATACCCTGCAAAGCTTTACATGGTAATCTATTGACCAAATATGTTGCTGTATTTACAGCCTCAGCCCACAAATAATTTGGGCAATTTTTCTCCTTCATCATTTTCAAACTCAACAAGAGTTCTATTCCTCCTTTCTGCTACACCATTTTGTTGAGGAGAGTACCTGCAAGTATTTTCCCTTTTTATACCTGCATTCCAAAAATAATCACTGAACTCATTAGAAAAATACTCTCCCCCTCCATCTGACCTTAGTCTCTTCAACTTATGACCTGTAATTCTCTCTGCATACACATGATAATGTTTGAATGTATTGAATACCTTTGACTTATCTTTAATTACATAGATAGTGATCCATCTGGTAGCATCATCAACATAAATCACATAATACCTTGAACCATTGATACTGAAATCCTTTGATGGTTCCCACACATCTGTGTGTACCAATTCAAGCTTCTCTTAATACATAAAACCATGCTTGGAATAATATTGCTTATGAGCTTTACTTAATTGACATGCCTCACATTTGTATGTCATATGTTGACCTACAACATTAGGCAATCCAAGCACTGAACCATTGTTAACCATATCTTTAATACCCATTTCATTGAAATGTCCAAGCCTTTTGTGCCAAAGATCTAACTCAGAGATCTTATGTCCTCCATAGGTGAACAAAGCATGACCAACATTACCTTGAATCTTCAATGTGAACAATCTTCCTTCTTTCTTTCCTGAAACAATTTGTTTATACCCATTTCTAGGGTCTTCCACAAACACTCCTTCATTAGTGAACCTAACTTCATGACCTTTTTCAACAATTTGTCCTACACTTATCAAATTCTTTGGAATTGTAGGAACATACAAAACCTTACTCAAGAGAGTACTACCATCCTTGGCCTTCACTGATCCAATTGACTTCACACTATGCTTTGTATTGTCACTTGTTTGAACAACATGATTAGTTATCTTAATCTCCAAATCAGTCATCAATGCTATGTTGCCACTCAGGCGATTACTACACCCTCAGTCAATGTAGAAGACTCTTTGGTCTTCACTTTGCCTTTCACAAGTTACATTCATTATCAGTGTTGAATCCTCCTTCTGTTCTGAAGCATAATTGTAGTAGGTATTGTTGTATTGTTGACTTTGGAATCCTCTACCTGCATTTCTTCCAAAGTAACCCCTACTACCTCTACCTCTGAAATTACCTCTTTCACTTCTGCCACCTCTTCCTCTTGAATTAAAGTTTTGATTATATCCACCATTACTTTGAGTATTGTGCCAACAATCATTAGCTAAGTGATTTGTCTTACCACAAATCCAGCAAGCTTTGACTCCATCTTTATTACTCCTGTCTTTTCCTCTACCTTTGCCACCTCCTCTTCCTCTTAGGAAGTTAGCTTGGCTAGTTGTACCTTCATCTTCATTTGCTTGTTGCTTCCCTTTGATATTCTTCTTCTTATCCTTTGAATACATTGCATGACCTGTACTTTTATCACTTTCACCTTTGACATCCTGCTCAAAGGTTCGCATGAGTCCTAGCAACTGATTTAAATCAGGAGTAAAATGATCTAGTGATAATTTAGTAGACAAAATAAATGGCTTCCATTTGTCATCACCTCTCAAACCTGTGAGGATTTGTCTTACCAATTTATCCTCCTCAATATCTTCATCAACTGCTCCTAATGCATCTGCAATGTCCTTCATCATTGTTACATAATCTGAGATGGATTGAGAGGCCTTCTTCTTGAATGTGGTAAACTCTGCCCACAAGGATGCCTTCCTTGACTTTGTGGTGTTTTGGAAATGCTCCTCCAAAGCATTCCATATATCACTTGCACCTTGAAGACCTCTAATGTGAGGTAGCAAGTAGTCATTAACTGCCATATAGATATTGTTTATGGCCTTCTTTCGAACATAATGATAGTGAACCTCTATATGCTTTGTTCTAGCATGAAAAATAGGATTTGAGGTCATATGAATGCTGCTCAAGTTATCTCCATAGATCAGTGGTACATCAACCTGCACATTCAAGTCATGAAACAACTTTTTAAACCACATAACCTCAGTAGTAGCCAATGCTAAACCTCTATACTCAGCCTCTGTAGAAGATAAAACAACTGTAGGCTGTTTCTTTGAACTCCATGTTAATGTCTTGTTTCCTGCTATTACCACATATCCACTTGTGGATCTTCTGTCATCTTTGCTTCCAGCCCAATCTACATCACTAAAGACTTTAAGGGTTAGATCAGCATCATGACTATAAAATAATCCTTCGTTCATGGTACCTTTCAAATACCTAAGCACTCTTTTCGCTACATGCATATGAGGTACTCTAGGTTCATGCATAAACTGTGACAATACTCCCATTGCATAGCATATATCAGGTCTAGTTTTTGTTGCATAAATCAAAGATCCTACCATGGATCTATATACATTCATATCATGCAACTCATCACCTTCCTTTGCACTCAACTTTACATTACATTCCATTGGAGTAGAAACAAATTTACATTCCTGCATACCAAACCTTTTCAGCATATCACATATATACTTTCTCTGTATCAACCACATACCTTCATCGCTATACACAATTTCAATCCCAAGAAAGTATCTAAGCAAACCAAGATCTGAAATTTTAAATTCCTTTCCCAAATTACCTTTTATCTCATCAATTTCTTTTACATCATTCCCTGTAATCAACAAGTCATCCACATAAATGCATACATAGACACACATGTCATCTACATGTTTTACATAAAGTGAAGGATCAGCATGACTCGCTGTGTATCCTTGCAGCATAAGATACTTTACCAACCTTGCATTCCATGCCCTTGGTGCCTACTTAAGACCATACAATGCCTTCTTTAACTTGCATACATGATTAGGAAATTTTGCATCCACATAACCATCTGGTTGTGACATATACACTTCTTCATTTAACTCACCATTAAGAAAGGCATTCTTTATATCGAGTTGATATATATTCCACCTTTTACTTGCAGCTAAAGCCAACAAATTTCTTACCGTTGCCATGTTTGCTACTGGACTAAATGTTTCCTCATAGTCCACTCCTTGAGTTTGATTATATCCTTTTGTTACAAGTCTAGCCTTATATCTTGACACACTACCATCATTATTTCTTTTAATCTTAAAAACCCACTTGCAACCAATTACCTTTTGTTTTGGTGTCTTTGGAACTAAATTCCAAGTCTTGTTATCCTGTAGTGCTTCCATTTCTTCTCTCATTGCTTTCTCCCACTTTTCATCTCCTTTTGCCTCATCATAACATATGGGTTCATTTTCCTGCTCAACTTATGTCATAAAAGCATAATGAGTATTCATAAAAGATTCATAATTATACCTTTGAGGTTGCTCACTCACTCTTGAAGTTCTTCTTACCTCCAATGTAGATGCTCTTCCTTTCTTATTAGGAACCTTTGATGATTCTCCATACTCACATACATCACTAATTTCCTCTCCTTCATCATTAACTTCAACAAGTTTGAGTTTACCTTTACTTTTAACACTTGGAGGTGACTCTTGCCTTAATCTTCCATTGAAAGGTGATCCTCTTTCTTCATCCAAACCACTCCTTTCATCATTTAAACTTCCTGATGGCTGAACTATGCATTCATCTCCTTCAACCACACCTTCTTCATTTTCATCCATGACCTGCAAACAATTCTTATCTGCATACCATGAAAGTGATTCATCAAAGTTTACATCTCTTGACACAACAACCTTATTGGTATGAGGATTATAGCATCTATATCCTCTTTGAGTATCTGCATAACCAATAAATATACATTTTTCTGATTTCGCATCAAGTTTAGATCTCACCTCACTAGGTACATGTACATAACATACACAACCAAATACTTTCAAATGACTTACACTTGGTTTCCTTCCATGCCATACCTCATATGGTGTCAAATGATGAACTCCAGCAGTCGAAACTCTATTCATAATGTAAACACTTGTGCTAATAGCTTCAGCCCAAAAATAATTAGGCAAACACATATCATTAAGCATGCTTCTAGATGCTTCTGTTATGATTCTGTTTCTTCTTTCTATGACTCCATTTTTTTGTGGAGTATACCTGCATGTAACTTCTCTTTTGATACCGTCATCATACAAAAAATCAGTAAAAGCTTGAGAGAAATACTCTCCCCCTCCATCAGATCTTAGCTTCTTAATATACCTTCCTGTTTGCTTTTCGACATATGATTTGAACTTCTTGAAAAAATCAAAGACCTCACTCTTATGTTTAATGAAATACACAAATATCATTCTACTATGATCATCAATGAATGATACATAGTACTTATTACCAACCAAGGATGTCTCTTTAGTAGGTCCCCACACATCTGTGTGTATGAGATCTAGCAAACCATCACTTACATAGCTTGAATGCTTGAAAGGTTGTCTATGCTGCTTACCCATTTGACATGCTTCACAAAGATGCACCATATGTTGCTTAGTAAGATCAGGTAATCCTTCAACAATCCTCTTCTTTGATAGCTCCTTTAACCTGTGTACATTCATGTGTCCAATCCTTTTGTGCCATAGATCAAGCTCTGCTATTCGATGCATACCATAAGAGAAATAGTTTGTATGATTTGGGTTTACCTTGAATGTAAACAATCTACCTTGTTTTTTACCTCTAGCAATTAACCTCCTTTGCTTTGGATCCTCAATGAAGCAACCTGCATGATTAAATCTTATTTGCAAACCTTTTTCTACCATTTGACCAACTGACATCAAATTCTTAGTGATCATTGGCACATAAAGTACATCCTTCAAGCAATTTGTCTTGCTCTTATCCTGCATAACGACATCTCCAACTTGCATAATCTTATGTGTTGTATCATCTCTTGCTTCAACATGACCTTTACATGAAGGATTATGCATATTAGAAAACCATGAAGCACCATGAGACATGTGATTAGAACAGCCACTATCTACATACCATACATCGCTATTGCAATTCATCTTAGTTTCTACATTCATCATAAGAAGAGAATCATAATCATCACTTTTACCTTCAACTGCATAATGTCCTTGTTGTTTACCTCTTCCTGAATAGCCTCCTCTTCGATTACCACCTTGATTATCTTCATTTTGATAACAATCTTTGGCATAGTGTCCATAGCTTCCACATATATAGCAATTGTTCTTATCTTCACTCCTTTGTCTTTGATTGTAGTTGTAGTAGCCTCTCGTACCTCTAGCACTTGATCTTCCTCTTCCTCTTGTGTTGAAGAAGCCACTTGAAGTCCCTTGATCATCGCTCCTTCTTCCTCGACCTCTATTTGAACGTCTTCTACCTCTGTTTCCACCTCTTGATGATCCTACATAAAGAGCTTGTCCTTGAGATCCTTTTTTATTTGAAGTAGAACCATTTAGATTCATCTCCTCCGTGACCATAAGAGCAACAAGCTGATCAAAGTCTGGCAATTCTCCTCTAACATAAATTGAAGTAATGAATGGTTTCCATCTCTCATCATCCTTGAGTCCGTTGAGAGTATGTGCAACCAAGTCATCGTCCTCCACATGAGCTTGAATTGATCCTAGTTGATCTACAATCTCTTTAACCTTCAACAAGTAATCATTGACCGATGTCCTTGTATCTTTCTTTATGTTATTCAACTCATTTTTTAGTTGAATCTTCCTTGCTCTTGTACCTGTAGCATACAACCTTTCCAATGCAAGCCAAACATCTCTACTTGTGTCTAGATCTTGTATGTGTCCTACCATTGAATCTTGAATATTTTGTGATAAAATGAATATAACCCTTTTGTCTCTCTCATTCCAAAGTCTAAACTCCCTCAATTGTTGCTGATTTGGGTCCTCTGGTAATGTGGGTTTGATATTTGTGCCGTCAATCAAACCATACAAGCCTCTACCTTGCAAGTATGCTGTGATTCTAAACTTCCATGTTTGATAATTGGTCTTATCAAGCTTCTCTATTTGTGCATGTTGGTCTCCCATAATACAAATGCTAAGCTTCCTCCTTTAAGCCTTCTTTCCAATGTGTGTGATGAGAAGAAATATAATATTTACCTTGTAAATGAGGTATGTGCACCTTTCTTTGCTTGGATGTTGCTTGAGATGCCTCCTTGCGATCTTCTTCTACCTTTGTGTAGTGTTGATAATAAACTGCTTCTTTGATAGCTTCAAATTCTTCATCAAGGTATGATAACCTTCTCCAAGCCTCCAAGTACTTGCTCTGATACCAATGTTGGAGTTTATTGATCTCCAAAGTACAACTAGAAGTAGGTGAAACCCAACAGGACCTAGATGACTTTTTCACAAACTTGTATGCACAGACCAGTTTTCTTGCAGAGCAAACTGCTCTTTACTCACTTAGAATTTTCCAGAACTGTTTCACACACATAAACTAGACTCTAAGAGCTTTCCAACAAGCTATAGAACACCTCAAATAGATAAATACACAATGAGCTATGACCTCTGCAATATGCAGCTTTAATGGAGACCTTGAAACATAGATGAACCCGAGGACACACATCACTTGCAGAGACTACTGCTCTTAACTCACAACTCCAATGAATCTTAAACTTTCCAGCATACATGTAGACTTTGAGAGCTTTGTAACAAGCCAAAGAACACATGATTTGGATACATACACAAGGAGATATGACCTTTGCAAGTTTGAGGTTTAATGGAGACCTTCAGTAGGGGGTAAAACCAGAGAACACACACTACGTGCAGAGAGTACTGCTCTCAGCTCACAAATCCAATGATTATGAAAATTTACAGGATGAAATTAGACAGTAAGAGCTTTCAAATGAGCTATCAAACATGTAATTTGGATATATAATGAGGGAGATACAAGCCTGCATACAAAACTACAGCAGTGTAGAGATACACATATGACTCTCTTGGACATCCCACAAGATCATGACTTTTCTCCTCTTTTTATAGCATGGGAAACTAATCTAAAACCTTCCTAATACATCTAAATTCGTGGTAGACACTTGGGTGGAGGTATTACATGACTCAAGTGCTCAAATAAGCAAAGTATTGATGGACTTTGAGAACTAGCCACATCGACCTTCCACTAGGACACCACTGCAGCTCCCTTGTGACTCACTAATTTGACTCACCATGTTCTAGAAATCACATGGTATTTTGGCTATATTTTATGAATAATATGAGCCTTCTTGAAGTATTTGAAGACTTCCCAAAGGTATTTACATAATTTGAAACTTGTACCCTACATAAAACAAATGTTCGCAACAAAAACAACTCCTAACTTCTATCATTACATCCAAAAGTGAACCTTGCATGGGCCTTGTAAGGATTCCTAATTTTAAGGGATTAAAATGGCTAATTAGGTGGATTAAGAGGTTGCAAAAAACCACCAGTGGTATTGAACATTAAAATAATGAACAAAGTCATGTAGAGGATTCGTGTGTTTTTCTAGCCTTTAGATGTATTGTTTGGATGGCCACAATATGACTTAGAATATGGGAATTAAAAATAAAAAAGGAAAGCTCAAACTCTGTCACTAGAAGACAAAATAGGTGCAATGGGAGACAAAATAGCTCATATGTGGGAAGAAAGAGAGTATAATTTCGCAGTCGACGCCGTTTCTCAACCGTTGGATCTTTCACATGCTTGGATGGTGGAGATTGAGACCCAAACTTCTGGCACTAGAAGACAAAATAGGTGCAATGGGAGACAAAATAGCTCATGCGTGGGTATAATTTTGGAATCAATGCCAGTTTTCAGCCGTTGGATCTTCACATGCTTGGATAGTGGAGATTGAGACACAAACTTCTGGCACTAAAAGACAAACTGCTGGAGTTTTGCACAAGATATGTGGGGATCCGCATGGAATTTCAACCATTAGATGGAGTACAAATTGAATGGTTTAGATTTAATGTATAGTGATCCATGCATTGATCAAATCAAAGCCATTGGATTCTCTCCAAATCCAATGGCCCAAATTTTAGGCGCCGTTTCCTCTCAAGAACTGATCTTAGCCATTGAATTTCTAGAGGATCCAAGGGTTTTATTTGAATTCCATTCCCTTCAAAAACTACTTCAATGAAAAAACCACGAATTTTGACAGGCATATGTGGTTTTGACTGGCCCAAACCAAGGGAAGCCTATACCTAGCCTAGTGGATTAAGGGACTAGACTGTGTCCACCACCCTCCTCTCATTGGTCCATCACTAATCACTCTCTAATCCAAAAGGCCCATGCCGGGTTCATTTTTTTTCCTAATGTTCTTAAGCATTTAGATTGAGAATGCATCAATGAAAACCTCATACACACATTACAAAACATCTATGAGATAAATCCATGGAAATGCTCACCAAACTCACTTCAAAATCAACAATAAAGAAAAGTGATGAGATTTACTTTGGAAGAGCTCTTTAAGTTCTTCAATTTTTAATTGAAGCAATATCTTTACAAATGGGCCTTCATTGTCCTTTATACAATTTTGGTCTTTCCACTTTCTAGGCTAATAATACATACTCTAGAGATCTCTACAAATTCTAAGAAAAATACATTAGCTTGCCAAGGTCATGTGGAAGGCCCTTCCTCATTTTACAAAAGTTGGGATAATTTGCGATGTTTAAAATACATATGTTTGTCCCTTTCCTTCATAAAATCTTCATTTACAATAGTTCTTGAAATCTCATTTTACTTCCATGCCAACGTTCTTCACCTCATGCTCCTTTTTCATCCTTGACAAAGGTGAAATGTCAAATCTTCAATGCTTCTTCTTTCTTTCATAGACCTATGAGATTAGACCATGAATTTGTCTTTGTATCACAGTCAAATCATTCACCATTTCAAATAGTGCCTTTCTCCACTGTATAATTGCTCTAAGCTTATCAATGATATCTTTCTTTAAGTAATTTGTGTAGCCTTCATATGCTGTTAATTTGGATCTCATCACTAATGAGATTCTTCCAAAGTTCTATGAATCTCTTTCAAAAATTCATAAATTACATATTTGAATATCTATACATAGGGTCCCCCCCATAAATACCACTCTATTTTAATAGGTTAGCAGACATAATATGTCAGGGGTTTCATTAAGGTTAAGAATCAATGTGTTTGTAGGGGAATTAAAGGCTATGAAGTTTAGGGTTATGAGATCTATATATATAAAGGTTTCCATACAAGCTACATGTTGAGATATCAAGCTCAACATGTGATGATCCAGGATGACACGTACCAGTTTTTCGTTTCCCTGACATGTATAGTGGTCACGCCGGTATAACCGAGAGTGATGGCACATTTTTGTTCCTTGCCAGCTCACTCATTCGTGGACATTAGATTTTTCCTTATGTAGTGATCTTTATATATTGCACTTGTCATATTCTTGTTTTTAGATCATTCTTGTACATTCCTTTTTATGTACTAGAAGAAGAAGAAGAAGAAGATCATTCTTCCTTGCCTCAATCTACGTGTGTGCTTCTCCTTGAGAGTGAGAGTGTGTGTGTGAGCTCTCTTCCTTATCTCCTTCCTCATGACATGGTATCAGAGCCAGCGTGGCTGTAGAGAGCTCGTGGAGAAGGTGATGATGAAGAGTATGCAGCAAAGCGTGGAGAAAAGGCGATTCACAAACGACCTCTGTTTGCTACAAAAATCAGCATGAAGGTAGAAGACCTCAAAATATTTTTGAGAGTTATCCCTTTAAGATCACTTTTTTTTGTCAGATCGAAGTTTGGAGCCATCTAGACCTCCGTTTCGAGCCCGCAAGGTGGGGCCCACAGAGAAACCAGGTCAGTTTCAAAAGCTATAACGTGCATTGTGTTCAACAACACTCATATATTCTAGATCCAGAATTTCAAGCGATTCCGTGTACTGTTGATACATGAAACCTGTCAAGTACATCAAAGGAGAGAATGAAAATGCTCCGCAGTTACCAGAAAGGAATTGGACTACAGATCTGGTAAGAGCATATGAGGAATGGAATCAAGGAGCACAAAAGGTAATGTATTGGCTATTTGTTAGCATACAAGATAGCATGATTGGACACATATAGGATGCCAAGACTCCAAAAGAGGCTTGGAACAGTTTGGTCACATTGTATGAGACCAATATAAAGGCACGGAAATTGCAACTCAAGAACGAGATGCATACATTGGAGAAGAAGAGCATGTCGGTAAGTGACTACACCTTGAAAATCAAAAGCATATATGAGTCACTTGCATCGATTGGCATGAATGTAGATGATGATGATAAGGTGTGAGTGTGTCTTTGTGGTTTAGGAGCTGCATATAAGCAGTTCAGAACTTCTATACAGACCAGCGAAAATATTTCGAATTTTGCTGATCTGGTATCTATGCTGATTATTGAAGAAAAGAATCTTGGTGAGGATTCAAACTCCCAAGGAAAATCTAGTTCTGATCAGGTATTCTACTCTGGTAGAGGAAGAGGCAGAGGTAGAGGTATTGGAAGTGGAAGAGGAAATAGTAACCAAGACCAAAGTCAACAACAGAATCATGCAAGAGGAAGAGGACAGTTTCGAGGCAAGGAAGCCAAAGAGGCCGCAAAAATTTCCAAAGAAATGATTCAGGTAATGACAGTAAAGGATGTTGGAATTGTGGTAAACCTAGACACTTTGAACGTGATTGCAGGTTGAAGAATCAAAATAACAGAAGGCAGCAGAATAACTATGCATCCACAAGTGTAGATGATTCTGAGAAGCTATTCATGGTTCAACATAACATGATGAATACGATGTGTGCTGGTGTTTCAAAATCAAATGATAATGTCTAGTATGTTGATTCAGGTGCGTCAAATCACATGACCAGTCATGCGAAATGGTTTAGTACTTTGCAGAAATTGCCAGTTCCTGGATATGTTGAAATAGGTGATGACACATCACATCCTATTGAGCATACAAGAAACATAGCACTATTGATGGAGGATGGAAAGGTAAAACATCTTGCTGATGTGCTACATGTTCCAAATATAACAAAGAATCTGGTTTCTATTGGACAAATAATGCTGATGGATTATATGTAGAAGAGTACAAGCAGGATGGACGATTGGTTGCCAAAGGAAACAAAGTGGGTAGGATGTTCACCTTAAATGTGAAGATTCTTGAAATGGATGCAGCCATGTTTGCAAAAGGTGCAGGAGTTATTACAGATATAGAGATGTGGCACAAACGGATTGGACATGCAAGCTTGCCAAGGTTGAAATTGATGCAGTCAAAGGAGATTCTCCATGGACTACCAAATTTCAAAGTTGCAAAAATGCAAAAGGTATGTGCAGCATGTCAATTTGGTAAACAGTCAAGAGCATCATTTCCACATGACAAGCATGTTAGTGAGAATGTACTAGAAGTAGTACATATAGATGTTTGGGGTCCAGCAAAGACCACATCTATGGGTGGTTGCAGGTTTTATGTTACTTTCATTGATGACCATACACGCAAAGTATGGGTATATTTTATGAAAGAGAAAAGCGAGGTGTTCACTCACTTCCAGAATTTTAAAGCTATGGTGGAAAAGCAGATAGGGAAGTACATTCAAACATTAAGATCTCATGGAGGATGTGAATACATGTCAAATGAGTTCAGCATTTTTTCTAAAAAATCATGGAATTCGGCGTTAGTTTTCATGCAGGTACACATCACAACAGAATGGTGTTGTTAAATGCAAAAATAGGCATATTGCTGAAATAGCAAGAGCCTTGATGGCTGAGAAGAATATGCCTCATTGTTATTGGGCAGAAGTTGTGCATTATGTACCTTGTCAATAGACTACCATCCAAATCACTCCAAGGTATGACCCTTATGGAGCATGGTATGGAAGAAAACCTAGTCTTGGACATTGCAAGGTGTTTGGTTGTTTAGCTTATGTTCATGTACCATCACCAAATAAGAGGTAAGCTAGATGAAAGGGCAACAAAAGCAATGTTTATTGGGTATGACTCAACTCAAATGGGTTACAGGTTCTATAACCCTTCACCCAAGCAATTCATTACAAGTAGGGATGATGTGTTTGAAGAACGCACTTACTTGAGCTTCATCCTTCTCAAATGCTATGCAGTGTCTGAACATCTTCAAATAGCAGCCAATGTAGTACCTGTAAAAAAAACATATGCATTAGAATTGCTTCCAACATCATTGTAGAAATAACTACATAAAAGCCTGATTACCTACTCCAAAGAACAAATCCAACACCCAATCATCATCATTGCTAAAGAGCTCTATGAGCCTCATGATTAATTTCTGTGGCTTTTGATAGGGGTTCACAAGAGTCTTATCCCCATCCACATGTATTAGCTTCTTTGTGAGAGTAGGATACATGAGAATGTTTATAAGCCATTTCTCATTACAGTGCCCCCGAACATAATTAGTTTTCCATGTTTATTATCTTTAGTGGTTTTTCATCTAGTAGACTAAAGACTTCCCCATGTCCTATTTTTGTTGATATGTATCCATTGGCTAGATGTATTGTAACCTCAAACTCATATATCCAATCTTGTCCTAGGACTAGTTCTTCTAGAAGATCAAAGTCTTTACAGGCCAAGAGTCTTTGTTGAATGCTATTGTTTCCTCAATCTAATGATAGGGTTACTTCTCCTAGGTAGTCAATGATATTGCCTCCAATCCTTATCATGTGAGCGTTTGTTGGAGTGAGTGGCATCTTTAGTTTTTAACTAAAGAAGCATGTACACTACTAAGAGTTGCTCCTATATCAATTAAAGATTCGGTCAAGTGATATTCTTCCTTTCCAATCCCTAGGTTTAGGTAAGGTTGTTTTGGTATGTTTCCTAGGTTTTTGAGGTTGCTAGCATGATAATTTGCCATTGGAATGGGTTCTTCGCCTCATATGTATCTTTCATCACATTCTTGAATCCATTCCTTATGTTTTCTTATTCTCTCTAGGGATTCTAGTCTTACTTCTTCTCTTATTCTCTCTTCTCTCTTTTCCTGTTCTGCGCTCCTAAAATTCTAGTCAACATTTGTTCCGTTAAGGGTTCCATACATTTTTTCACTATGCATCCACTTATATAATTTGGAAGCATATCTTCGTATAAAGTAGCTAGATTTATGGCTCCACCTGAGGAGATACAATTTATGATCAAAGGACCATATCCTCTTTGTTGTAGCTTTTTTGCATGTTGTTTCAAAGTGTAGACTAATACAAGATCTCCCACTCTAAGAACTTTTTCTTTAATATGAGCCACATAATAAGCTTTTTTCCTTCTCTTAGCAGCATAAATGACTGCTACCGCTTCTAATCTAGTTTCATGCAACTTCTCTATTTGATCCAATTTGCTTGGACAACTCATGTCCTATCCATTCACATTTCTCGATTACTCGAAGGGTTGGAATTAAGAAATCAATTGGCAAAATTGCATTTTGACCATAAAATAGATTAGAGGGTGTCATTCCTATAGTTGTCTTATAAGCAACTTGGAATGCCCAAATTGCATGATGCAATTGTTTATCCTAGTCAGATCTTTCATTACCGAGTATCTTGGTAAGCACCGTGCCTAACTTTTTATTTGAACTTTCCACTTGTCCATTAGCTTGTGGATGATAGGGTGCTGAATTTTTAAGAATAAATAGAAATTCATTCATGAATGACACAATGACTTCATGAATGAAGTTCATGCCTCTATCACTCACGATTTCTAGAGGTAGTCCAAATGTTTGAAACTATGGATCGGGGAAGAATAGTTATGTTTAATGCCTCTCTTAGTGAATTAGCCAATGAAATCCTTGAAGGATTGTTCTATATTTAGAAAGCGGTTGGAATCCAAGGGTTGAAACCAAGTCAAAGTAATCCCTATAAGTGTGAGACCAAAAGATTCATATTAGAGAAAAAAGTTCATCTATCTGCTCAACACATAGCACTTGCTAAAATTAAGCCATGTTGTCATATGGTTCTCTAGAACCATGATAATGATTCCTTATGCACTTGGGTACTTGAATAGGTCTTAAGGAATTATTGGAACCATAGGATGCACACCTTGTCCTCTAACTTGTGGGGTGCGAGGAGATGGTGAGTTAAGTCCAGAGGTGAGGTGGTGCTGCAAAAATCTTTCTCTACACTTGCCAATCTAGCTTTAGGGATGCGTAGTAGACTTATTTAGCTTCACAATGATGCACTTAGAACCACCGATCCTTTGACAAATATTTTCATCAAAACAAATAACTTCTATGTGCAAGAAATGAGAAGGACTTTCTATTTTGGGAAGACAAGGCCTTAGTGTTATGCTCAGGGCTCACAACCTGGTATGAATTGACTAGAGAGCTTTTGCACACATCTAAGTGAAGTGTATAGCTAATGGAAGCAAGTTATTTCATGAATTTAGTTGTATCATACAAGGAGAAATGATTTTAACAGGTCACGAGGGTCATCTCCACTTTTCAATCTAGAAGGTATGTACACACAATCATCTTCCAGCTTCATATCTCAAATCTACTAAACCAAAATCAATGAAATTGATCCATGAATACTAGAAACTTTGCTCTAAGTACCCAACTTAAAGTATAGAAAATAAATCGTAAAGAAATTGATTCCACAAGTTCATTGTAATGATGAAGATGCTAGAGCAGATAGTAGATAGAGATGCACTCAATGAGATGTATCAATATATAAATACTATTGCACATATAGTATAGAAGGAGTGTATAAGACTACAAATAGATAATGTGAGCTCAATGTATGCTCACTAAAGTAGCTCAAATCCTCTTAGAAGTGCTCACATACCTTGTGAATAAAACCATGTGTATTTATACACATTTCTTGATTTTGAATTTGAATTTTCCCTCGCCTTAAAGTGATCCTAGACTTTAGGAGTGTAATTGAATTGATTCCTCTACCAAATGAGTCATGGGTTTACTCTCTCAACTTCATGAGATTCTTTCTTCTCTTGACATTTACATTTATCCAAGATGAAAAATTGAAAATTACAAGCATAGGTTTATATGTATGTCTCTGTGAAAGAAGACAAATGAAGTGTGTAGCCTTTGAACTTTAGAAAAGCTCTTAGGCTTGCTAAATGTACCAACAGCTCCCCATCAAGGCTAAGACGCTTGATTCTTCAATTCTTCAAGATTTCCTGCAATCCAATCATTGGCCTAAATCTATTTAATTTGCTTCCATCCAAGGCCTTTGTCATCATATCTCCACATTGGTGTTGAGTTGATACATATGAAAGTTAAATTTCTTTGCTCATAAACTTCTCTCTGACATAGTGATAATGAAATCATATATGTTTAGTCCTGGCATGATGGATTAGGTAAGCAGCAAGATGTAATGAGCTAATATTATCTCCAAATATATGTGTCATTCCATGCTTCACATGTGTCATTATCTTCTTCCATTCCATGCTTCATATGGTTTCATGCCATCCAATGCTTTTGATGGGAGTCTATTGATCAGGTATGTGGCTATAGATATAGCCTTTGCACACAAGTAACTGGGTGACCTTTTCTCATTTAGCATTGACCTTGCAACCTCCGCAATTGTTCTATTTCTTCTCTCTGCCACTCCATTTTGCTTTGGTGTATACCTGGTAGTGATCGCTCCTTTAGTTCCTATCTCTTGTAGATAGGAATCAAAGTCATGGGAGAAATATTCTTCCCCTCCATCTGACCTTATTCTCTTCAAAGTTTTACCTCTTTGATTTTCTACAAGAGCTAGGTATTTCTTGAAACATGAAAACACTTCATCATTATGCTTATAAAGTATAGTATTGTCCATCTGCTACAATCTTCAATGAGTGATACAGAATACATTGATCCAAAGATTAGAGGCTCCTTGCTTGGTTCCCATAAATTTGTATGGGCTAGCTCTAATAGATCTCCACGAATGTATCTTTTCTTTATGAATGGTTGACTAAGTGACGTACCAAATTGACTTAACAAATAAATCATGTGTTCTTTGGATATATTTGTTATACCAAGTACACTCTAATCCCTATTGATTTGCTTGAGACCTCTTTCACCTATGTGAGCTAACCTCTTTTGCCAAATTTCCAACTCTGACAAAGTTTGACTACCATAGTTGAACAATGCAATATTTCTAGCATCTTGGAGTTCAAATGTGAATAACCCAATTGATTTTTCTCCGCTTGTTGTCCTCTTGAATCCTTGACGTGTATCTTCAACAAATGTTCCATTCTTTTTGAATCTGATGTGCGATCCCTTCTCAACAATTTGACCTAGACTTATGAGGTTCTTGGTGATAGTTGGCACATACAACACCTTGTTCAATAGGTTCATATTACCATCTGAATTTTTCACATTACCTATGTTCTCAACTAGATTTCACATTACCTATGTTCTCAACTAGATTTCTTGTGTCATCTCCTATTTGGACTTCATTTCTATTCCTTGGATCTTCCAAGTTTGCAAGTAGAGCTACATTCCTTCCTACATGATTTGAGCAACCTAAGTCTATATAGAATACATATTCATCTACTTTACCTACCTTCATGGTCATGTTCATTAGAAGAAGTGAATCTTCTTGGGTTCAGTCATGTGTATAGTTGTTGTTGTCTCTCCTTCCTTTGTATCCTCCTTTATAGTTATTGTTGTTGTATGAGTTCTTATTGTATCCATTGTTGCTGTTGAATCTATCTCTTGAGCTTCCATAGACTCCTTTATTGTAACCTCTACCTCTTGGGTTCCTCGGATTCTTGAAGCAATTCTTGGTGATATGATTAGTTAGACCACACATGGCACATGGAGATGAGCTTTGAGCTCTCCTCTTGCCTTGTCTTCCTCCTCTGCCTCTTCCTCTTGAGCCTGTACCTCTACATGCAAAATTTGCTTGAGAGGTGTTGCCTTCATCATTAGACTTTTTACCTTTGCCTTTGCTATCTTTGTTCTTATTCTTATATGTATAGAGAGCAGAGGATTGATTAACTTGGAACTTGCATGTCCATGTAGAGGTGTATGGCTATGGTGAAGGCTTCCCGTTTGTCATATGCCTTTATTCCATTGATCACTTGCCTTTTGCTCTTCATCAATGATTTCTCCAATGCTTCCAAGTTAGTCCGCTATGTCCTTTATTTTGGTGAAAAAAATAGTCACACTATGCTTAGGCATCTTCTTGCGTGTGGTGAATTTCATCCACAGTTGATTCTTCCTTGCCTTGCTACTTCATGACAAGAATGATTCAAGAGCACTCCAAGTCTCTTGTGAAGTCTCGCAACTCTTGATGTGTGGAAGTGAAAAATCAAAGATTGAGTTAGGAATGTATGACCTTGCTAGAGCTTCCTTTGAGCACCATGTGTTTAACCTCTCTTTTTCTGTGTTGGTTGGCCCTTGCTTCTGAGGATTGACATCATCTCATCTCTAGATATGTAACCATAGAGATTTCTTCCTTGAAGATAAGCTTCCATTCTTAGTGACCAAGTTGAGTAGTTTCCTCGATCCAATTTGTCTATGGATGAAGGAAATCCATCTCCCATGTTGACTAGTTTCTCTGATACCACTGTGAGGAAATGGTGAGTTAAGTCCAGAGATCAGGTCATGCTGCAAAAATCATGCTCTACACCTTCCAATCTAACTCCAAGGATGCTTATAAGACTTCTTTAGCTTCACAATGATACACTTAGAGCCACCAAGTCCTTTAGCCCAAGCGTGAGCACCACCTCCTTTACTTGTCAATCTGTGGAGACGTGAGGAGGATATGAAGATCGTGAGAAATTGTGGCAATCAAATGTGAGTGACAAGCACATACATGCATGCACATACACACGCACACAAGGCAAGATAACAAAGATAGGAACAATGGAACCTTTGATTCTCAATAACTTGATTACACTCTTCAACAAGCTCTTTCTCTAACTTGCTAACCTCAAAAATGCTAACCTCAACTCACTAACTCAAAAGTGATCTCTCTAGTTCTTTTTATATTCATTTGACTAGTTTTGGCCTTTTCCAGACCTAGTGTCTGACCTATTTAAAAATTAGGTTCTAGGGCTTATTTGAGGGCTCAAACGGAGTCTTAAAATTATGAAAATTGGTATGTAGATACTTCTTATATGTTGACATATTTAGGTAGTGATGTGTGTGAACACACTATGACCGCCGGGGCACTTTTTTCCCTCTTTAGGAGGTTTTTTTCCCCCGGCTTGTATATACACCTATTGCCCTAATGGGCTACTTATCTTTGTACATTCTCTAGTAATACAGTCAGTATTGTGTGTTTGTGCTCCAAGCTTCTTCTTCTTCCTTGTGTTGTTTGCGTGCTTCCGCAGACATCTATCTCCAACAATTGGTATCAGAGCAGGTCGCCGCTTCATCTAGGGTGCCGTCGACACTCCTTCGTTTGCAGTCTCAAATTTGCACGAAATTTGGTGAGCATACTCAAGGTGTTTCAGAGATCAAAATGGCTTCGCTCTGTCGTGCCGAAATCGCGATCTAAGCTCATTTCGGCCTCCGAACGCATTATCGCAGTGCTTGTGCAGGCTATTTCATCTTTTTGTGCCAAAGGTATATACCAGTTTCTGTTCGCCAGTATAAGCGTCTCAAAGTCTGCTACAGGTCTAGCAAAATTTGTTGGGGCAGTTCTGTTCAACTTTTTGAGATACAGTCAATTTTATGAATCAAGGTATTTTAGTCACCGGCCATGGCTGAAAGCAGTGATGTATTCCGTATGTTGGTTGTTGAGGATAAGTTGGATGGTACCAACTACCCATTATGGGCTTATATGATGCGACATGTATTGGTTACAAAAGGATTATGGAACATTGTGCAGGGTGTTGAAAGACGTCATGTTACACCTCTGACTACAGGTACTGCAAATACAGGTGCTGGAGTTGATGAAGATGGTGTCGAAGATGATATTCCACAGATTCCTGTTTGTGCTGCTGTTTCTGTTGCACCTACTGCAGAGCAGATTCGTTGGGATGGCAGAGATGCCCAGGCACATGCATTGATAGCTTTGTCTGTCAAACGTGCCATTATTCCTCATATTCGCTCTTGCAGAACAGCTAACGATGCTTGGGATACACTTACCACATTGTACCAAGCTAGGAATGAGGCTTGTGTTGCTTACCTCCGAAAACAGTTGGAGAGTGAGCACATAAATGAAGGCGATTCTATGGACAGTTTCCTAACAAAGATCAAAGACTTGAAGGAGCAGTTGATTTCTGTTGATGAGGTCATACCAGATAGCTCACTTGTGCAGACCGTTCTGAATGGTCTTCCTGATTCATATCAGAGTTTTGCTTCTACTCTTCGGCTGATGATGAAAGGCAATCCAAATGCCTTGTCATTTGACGAGTTAGTCTCTGTTCTGTTGTAGGAAGATCAGTCCAGGCAAAACAGGTCCATTATGCGAGTTGCAGATCAAGCTTTCCTGGCTAGTCAGAAGGGCAAAGGAAAATGGAGCTCTTCAACTAGTAAGCAGAAATCTGCTAATTCTGCATATTCGAAGAAGGAAGATAAAGATGAGAAGAAATCAGAAAAGCAGAAATTGTTTTGTAAGTACTGTAAAGGGAATGATCATATCATAAAGAACTGTCCAAAACTGGTTGCTAAAGAGGAAAAGAAGAAAGAGGTTGGAATGGTTGTTGCAGAGGCCTCTACACCAAAAATAGAGTCTGCAAATCTTGTGCAGGAAGAAGAATGGGTGTTTACTACTGTCTACAGTTTTGACCCATCTTCTCATGATCAATGCATGTCTGCAGTAGACTCAGATATTTGGTACTTTGACAGTGGGGCGACCAAACATATTACCTCGCAGCACAGTTTCTTCTCTTCACTCGAGCCTGCCCCTATAGGGAATACTGTTACATGCGCCAACAACTCCTCGTATCCTATTATGGGAGTTGGTAAGATCATTTTGACTACTTCTGATGGTAGTTCTTTCACTTTGTTAGATGCTTTATTTGTGCCAGGGATCAAGAAGAATCTATTATAAGTTTCCGCATTAGCCAAGATTGGCTTGGTTGTGAAATTTGTTGATGACAGATGTACAGTTCATGATCTGTCAAATGGCGATGTTATTATTGCTTCTGGAATTTTATGTCATGGGCTGTATAAGCTCATAGACTATGAAAGATCTGAAAATGATTTGGCATGTGTAGTAAATGATTCTCAGGCTATGTCAGATGCAAAGCTTTGGCATGCACGCTTTGGTCATCTGAATTTTGCTAGTTTACTACGCTTGTAGAAATCTGAAGTGGTGTCCTCTTTGCCCAAACTTTAGGCACCTGGAAAACATGTTTGTGAAGGCTGTATTTTGGGCAAAATGCAACGTTCCTCCTTTCCAAAAGATGGTTCAGTTTGGGCTACACAGAAATTGAAGCTTGTACATAGTGATGTCTGTGGTCCTATGCAGATACCCTCTTTTGGAAATTATCTTTACTTCGTGGCTTTCATTGATGATTTTTCCAGGCATGCATGGGTATATCCACTCAAAGTAAAGTCCAAAGTGTTCATGTGAAAAAAATAGTCACACTATGCTTAGGCATCTTCTTGAGTGTGGTGAATTTCATCCACAGTTGATTCTTCCTTGCCTTGCTACTTCATGACAAGAATGATTCAAGAGCACTCCAAGTCTCTTGTGAAGTCTCGCAACTCTTGATGTGTGGAAGTGAAAAATCAGAGATTGAGTTAGGAATGTATGACCTTGCTAGAGCTTCCTTTGAGCACCATGTGTTTAACCTCTCTTGTTCTGTGTTGGTTGGCCCTTGCTTCTGAGGATTGACATCATCTCATCTCTAGATATGTAACGATAGAGATTTCTTCCTTGAAGATAAGCTTCCATTCTTAGTGACCAAGTTGAGTAGTTGCCTCGATCCAATTTGTCTATGGATGAAGGAAATCCATCTCCCATGTTGACTAGTTTCTCTGATACCACTGTGAGGAAATGGTGAGTTAAGTCCAGAGATCAGGTCATGCTGCAAAAATCCTACTCTACACCTTCCAATCTAACTCCAAGGATTCTTATAAGACTTCTTTAGCTTCACAATGATGCAATTAGAGCCACCAAGTCCTTTAGCCCAAGCGTGAGCACCACCTCCTTTACTTGTCAATCTGTGGAGACATGAGGAGGATATGAAGATCGTGAGAAATTGTGGCAATCAAATGTGAGTGACAAGCACATACATGCATGCACATACACACGCACACAAGGCAAGATAACAAAGATAGGAACAATGGAACCTTTGATTCTCAATAACTTGATTACACTCTTCAACAAGCTCTTTCTCTAACTTGCTAACCTCAAAAATGCTAACCTCAACTCACTAACTCAAAAGTGATCTCTCTAGTTCTTTTTATATTCATTTGACTAGTTTTGGCCTTTTCCAGACCTAGTGTCTGACCTATTTAAAAATTAGGTTCTAGGGCTTATTTGAGGGCTCAAACGGAGTCTTAAAATTATGAAAATTGGTATGTAGATACTTCTTATATGTTGACATATTTAGGTAGTGATGTGTGTGAACACACTATGACCGCCGGGGCACTTATTTCCCTCTTTAGGAGGTTTTTTTCCCCCGGCTTGTATATATGCCTATTGCCCTAATGGGCTGCTTATCTTTGTACATTCTCTAGTAATACAGTCAGTATTGTGTGTTTGTGCTCCAAGCTTCTTCTTCTTCCTTGTGTTGTTCGCGTGCTTCCGCAGACATCTATCTCCAACAATTGGTATTAGAGCAGGTCGCCGCTTCATCTAGGGTGCCGTCGACACTCCTCCGTTTACAGTCTCAAATTCGCACGAAATTTAGTGAGCATACTCAAGGTGTTTTGGAGATCAAAATGGCTTCGCTCTGTCGTGCCGAAATCGCGATCTAAGCTCATTTCGGCCTCCGAACGCATTATCGCAGTGCTTGTGCAGGCTATTTCATCTTTTTGTGCCAAAGGTATATACCAGTTTCTGCTCGCCAGTATAAGCGTCTCAAAGTCTGCTACAGGTCTAGCAGAATTCGTTGGGGCAGTTCTGTTCAACTTTTTGAGATACAGTCAATTTTTTGAATCAAGGTATTTTAGTCACCGGCCATGGCTGAAAGCAGTGATGTATTCCGTATGTTGGTTGTTGAGGATAAGTTGGATGGTACCAACTACCCATTATGGGCTTATATGATGCGACATGTATTGGTTACAAAAGGATTGTGGAACATTGTGCAGGGTGTTGAAAGACGTCATGTTACACCTCTGACTACAGGTACTGCAAATACAGGTGCTGGAGCTGATGAAGATGGTGTCGAAGATGATATTCCACAGATTCCTATTCGTGCTGCTATTTCTGCTGCACCTACTGCAGAGCAGATTCGTTGGGATGGCAGAGATGCCCAGGCACATGCATTGATAGCTTTGTCTGTCAAACGTGCCATTATTCCTCATATTCGCTCTTGCAGAACAGCTAAGGATGCTTGGGATACACTTATCACATTGTACCAAGCTAGGAATAAGGCTCGTGTTGCTTACCTCCGAAAACAGTTGGAGAGTGAGCACATGAATGAAGGCGATTCTATGGACAGTTTCCTAACAAAGATCAAAGACTTGAAGGAACAGTTGATTTCTGCTAATGAGGTTATACCAGATAGCTCACTTGTGCAGACCGTTCTGAATGGTCTTCCTGATTCATATCAGAGTTTTGCTTCTACTCTTCGGATGATGATGAAAGGCAATCCAAATGCCTTGTCATTTGGGGAGTTAGTCTCTGTTCTGTTGTAGGAAGATTAGTCCAGGCAAAACAGGTCCATTATGCGAGTTGCAAATCAAGATTTCCTGGCTAGTCAGAAGGGCAAAGGAAAATGGAGCTCTTCAACTAGTAAGCAGAAATCTGCTAATTCTGCATATTCGAAGAAGGAAGATAAAGATGAGAAGAAATCAGAAAAGCAAAAATTGTTTTGTAAGTACTGTAAAGGGAATGATCATATCATAAAGAACTGTCCAAAACTGGTTGCTAAAGAGGCAAAGAAGAAAGAGGTTAGAATGGTTGTTGCAGAGGCCTCTGCACCAAAAACAGAGTTTGCAAATCTTGTGCAAGAAGAAGAATGGGCGTTTACTACTGTCTACAGTTTTGACCCATCTTCTCATGATCAATGCATGTCTGCAGTAGACTCAGATATTTGGTACTTTGACAGTGGGGCGACCAAACATATTACCTCGCAGCACAGTTTCTTCTCTTCACTCGAGCCTGCCCCTATAGGGAATACTATTACATGCGCCAACAACTCCTCGTATCCTATTATGGGAGTTGGTAAGATCATTTTGACTACTTCTAATGGTAGTTCTTTCACTTTGTTAGATGCTTTATTTGTGCCAGGGATCAAGAAGAATTTGTTATAAGTTTCCGCATTAGCCAAGATTGGCTTGGTTGTGAAATTTGTTGATGACAGATGTACAGTTCATGATCTGTCAAATGGCGATGTTATTATTGCTTCTGGAATTTTATGTCATGGGTTGTATAAGCTCATAGACTATGAAAGATCTGAAAATGATTTGGCATGTGCAGTAAATGATTCTCAGGCTATGTCAGATGCAAAGCTTTGGCATGCACGCTTTGGTCATCTGAATTTTGCTAGTTTACTACGCTTGCAGAAATCTGAAATGGTGTCCTCTTTGCCCAAACTTTAGGCACCTGGAAAACATGTTTGTGAAGGCTGTATTTTGGGCAAATGCAACGTTCCTCCTTTCCAAAAGATGGTTCAGTTCGGGCTACACAGAAATTGAAGCTTGTACATAGTGATGTCTGTGGTCCTATGCAGATACCCTCTTTTGGAAATTATCTTTACTTCGTGGCTTTCATTGATGATTTTTCCAGGCATGCATGGGTATATCCACTCAAAGTAAAGTCCAAAGTGTTCATGTGCTTTAAACAGTTTTTGGTTTTGGCTGAAAATCTGTCACCATGTAAAATGGACACCCTCTATTTTGATCGAGGGGGGGAATATATGTCCTCTGATTTTAATGCATTTCTGGCTGAACGTGGGATAAAACACCAGTGTACAGTGTCGTCTACACCTCAACAGAATGGAGTTGCTAAACAAAAGAACAGGTCACTCATGGAGATGGCGAGGTGCATGATCAAGAGTCAGGCTTTACCACATAGTTTCTGGCTTGAGGCTATCATTTGTGTAGCATATGTACTGAAAAGGTGTCCCACTAAAGCGCTGCAATCTATCACTCCATATGAGGCTTGGCATGATCGCAAGCCATCTGTTAATCATCTACGTGTTTTTGGTTGTTTGGCATATGCACTAGTGCCTGAACAACATCACAGAAAATTGGATGATAAGGCAGTAAAATGTATTTTTGTTGGGTACAGTTTTGAAAGTAAAGGCTATGGACTGTATCATCCACAGACTAAACGCATTCTGGTTAGCCGTGATGTTGTCTTTGTGGAAGATGCTATTCAGCCATTGCTTTCATGTACTAAGGAGACATCTGTTAGCTCCAAAGAGATGTATGATACTTTGATGCCTCTTTTTACAGGTGGACAGTCTAGTACTGGTCCTAATGAGGCAACTTCTTAGCCTTTGCAGGTTTCATATGATGATGCAGATCATTCCATTTCTGATGCAGATTTACATGATGCCCTTGTTGATGAGAGAGTTGATATTGAGCAGGCAAAAACTATGCCAAAATGGCTGGTGCAGACTTTGCATGACAGCAAATTAGATGCACCTTTGTCATATCGTACTCGTTCAAGCTCTCATAGTGCCTCCTTTGCATCAGATTGCTATGCTATGGCTGCGTCTAGTCTCTGTGATGAGAATGAGCCTGTTTCTTTTGATGAAGCACAGGATTCAGAAAATTGGATGGCTGCTATGCAATCTGAATATGATGCTATAATGAAGAATGGTACATGGTCTTTATGTGACTTGCCTCCTGGCAAGAAGGCCATTGGCACTAAGTGGGTATACAAGCTGAAGCATAAACCTGATGGTATAGTTGACAGGTATAAGGCTAGGCTTGTTGCAAAGGGTTATGCGCAGGAAAGAGGCATTGATTTTGATGAGACCTTTGCACCTACATGCCGTATGACTACTGTTCGGAGCATTTGTGCTCTTGCAGCCCATCATGGTTGGAATGTACATCATTTGGACATTAAAACAGCATTTCTGAATGGTGACTTGCATGAAGAAGTTTATGTTTTTCAGCCCCGTGGCTTTGTGCAGAAAGGGCATGAAAACCAGGTGTGCAGGTTAAAGAATGCATTATATGGTTTAAAGCAAGCACCACGTGTTTGGTATGAGAAGATACATGCCTATCTGGTTGCACATGGTTTTGAGAACAGTCCAACTGAAAGCACCTTATATGTTAAGCGTGCTAATGATGTGCTTCTGATCATTGTTGTCTATGTTGACGACATGCTGCTCACTGGTCCTATTGAGAAGCATATTGCTGATTTCAAGGCTGATTTGCATGCCTCATTTGAGATGTCTGATTTGGGGCATTTGCATCACTATTTGGGCATTTAGTTTATGCAAGTTAATGGTGGAATGGCTTTGTGTCAAATGAAATATATTGACACATTATTGCAGCGCTTTGGCCTTGAAGACTGTAAGCCTATTGCCACTCCTAAGGAGACAAGTTTACGATTGAGTCTTCATGATACTGGAGATGCATTTGATGCTGTTCTCTATCAGCAGGCTGTTGGATGCTTGATTTACTTATGCATTACTCGGCCAGATATTCAGTTTGTTGTCTCATAAATGAGCAGGTTTATGCATTGCCCAGGAGTCACACATTAGAAGGCGGTTAAGCGCATCTTCGGCTACTTGAGTGGTACTCAGCTACTTGGGTTGTTTTATCCCAAGGGGGGATCACTACCGCCAGATTTGCATGCTTTTTCTGACTCAGATTGGGCTGGTTGCTATGACACTCGTGTGTCCACCAGTGGTTTTTGCTTCATGCTTGGTAGCTCATGTATATCTTGGTTGATCAAGAAGCAGCCTATTGTGGCCACTTCGAGTTGTGAGGCTGAGTATAGGGAAGCTTTCACAGCGACTGTTGAGTGTGTGTGGCTCAGACGCCTTATGGCTGATTTGGGTGTTGGCCAGTCTTCTACCACCACCATCTTCACTGACAGTCAGAGCGCATTGGCAGTTGCGAGGAACCCTGTGTTCCATGCTTGCACTAAGCACATTGAGGTGCATTATCACTATGTTAGGGAGAGGTTCTCTACTGGGGAGATCAGCTTGGCAATTGTGCCCATGTAGGAGAACATTGCAGACCTTTTCACGAAGGCTCTGCCTAGGGAGAAGCTTGAAGCTTTCCGCAAAGCTTTGGGCTTACTTCCTTTTGTGGAGTGATTTCCACATAGCTTGGCACTTCCTTATACATGAGTGCCAGCTCCTTGTTCACGGCATCACTCCCAGGGGGGATTTGTTGACATATTTAGGTAGTGATGTGTGTGAACACACTAGGACCACCGGGGCACTTTTTTCCCTCTTTAGGAGGTTTTTCTCCCCAGCTTGTATATACGCCTATTGCCCTAATGGGCTACTTATCTTTGTACATTCTCTAATAATACATTCAGTATTGTGTGTTTGTGCTCCAAGCTTCTTCTTCTTCCTTGTGTTGTTCACGTGCTTCCGCAAACATCTATCTCCAACATTATATTCCTCAAGCTTGAGAACTCCTCGACTTCAAAAAATTAGAGTTGTAAAAATGTGAAATGATATTTATAATATTTTTTAGTGATAAAAATCATTGTCTTATAGGGGTTTGACATATGCTTCTTGGAGATTCCTACATGCTCTCTCTTCTTGTGTGTCCACTTCTTTGATGCTATTCCCGTGCTTTGTGCTTGACCTTGAGTGGCAACACTCCCTCCCCTCTCGAGTCTGTCAGCCTTGATAGACCTTTGTTGGAGTGGGTGTTCCATGTGGAACTTTGAGAGGTAGTGTCGATCATGTAGCAACAAGAGTGAATTGTCTTCCAAATGTAGCACAGTCAATTGTCTTGGTCTTCATTTTTTCATTGCTAGCTTGTGCAAGTTTTAGTCCCTTTGTATATGCTTCTTCCTTGGATTCCATCATGATGGTGTATTTTTGCACTTTCATAAATTGCTAGGTGCTCAAAAGAGGTTGTCAATGTTGATTTTGAGCAATTGTTGGTTGTGAAGTGCTTCATAGGTATTGATGTTGTAACCTTGATGTCCTCTAGATCTTTCAAGAATCGGTGTCATAGTTATCATTTAAAGTACTCGTGACCCATAATGGATGATGGTTAAGTGTGTCAGTGCATGGGTTTGAGAAAATATGTGCTTGGTAGATGGCCTTGTAATGTGGCCCTATACATGCTTACTTGGGGAATGCAATGTAAGAAGTATGGTGCAAAATATTGGGTCTTGAGCTAAGTGCTCAAGGGCATGCTGATGAAGAGGTTTCCTAATCTATCATTGTTATAGTGTTGCCAAATTAGGGGATTCTTACCATG
This sequence comes from Ceratopteris richardii, assembly GCA_020310875.1. NCBI lineage: Eukaryota > Viridiplantae > Streptophyta > Polypodiopsida > Polypodiales > Pteridaceae > Ceratopteris > Ceratopteris richardii. The sequence continues at coordinate 88,411,357 of CM035429.1, forward strand.
GTGAAAGGTCAATTGATGTTTGTCTCTTCATGTTGTACTCCCATCATTGTGATTGACCATTGGCTTGTCTTTCATTGTTAGTGGATGTCCTTGATGGTTCACTGATGAGATTCTTCAAGCACATGGTCTTGTCCTTCTCTTTTTTTTTTTGAAGAGCAATGTCACCAAACAAGAAGAAAGCGGTTAGTATCAATAAAATAGTTTACATATGTCACATGTGTCTCATGTGCTTGGGATTCTCAACTGTTTCTATGCACGGCCTTGTAATGTGGCCCTATATTAGTGCATACTATGGAAATGCATGACCCGAATAGTGCAAAAGATGGGGTTATGCCAAAGGCACATGGTTTTCGCGTGTCGAGGATTCCAATGTTACTTGCGGAGGTTGATGCAATCTTTGTTTGGCGGCATCCATTAGATCTTGAATCAATCGATGGTTGGATGTCAACTGATCATTCTTCCTTGTAGCGATCCATTTTAGAACCATGTTCAGTTGCGTAGAGATCACTTTTGGCTCCTTCATCTTTGGATGGTTTCTTAAATTTTGTATCCCTTGTGGTTGGCTCTTTGGTTTTGTAGGGGCTACTGGTGCTTTTGGCTTCCAAAACCATACCCTTGATGATTGTCTTCTTATTATTGTCAAAGAGGTGAGTTGATCTTCTTTTGATCTCGGTGCTTGGTTTCGACCCTTGCCTCTCCTCGGCTTCTTTGTTGATACTTTTCTCGTGAGGGAGAGCATAGGGTTTTGTATGTGTAAGAGTTCCTTGGGTACCCACATGTGTAATCGCCCTTGTTGAGCTGCAACTAATTCCTTAGGCACCCAAATTTGTCAGATACCTTGTGGTCAAGCTTGTCCTAGTTACTTCATTCTTCTTCTGGCATGGTTGGCTTGCCTAGATGGGAATTGTTGGGGCAAAGCTAGTGGTTGCTTGCTTTCTTCAGCCATATTTGTTTAGTCTTGAAATTTGGTTTACGTTTTGTCCTTGTGCATGAGGAGTGAGGTTGTGTAGTAGCTTTTGTCATTGAGGTGGCCTCCTTCTTGCCATTTGGTTGCAATTGTCCTCCTATGTTCTGTGGAATTTATGGTTCCATTTGTGATATCGATACTTTTGGAAGAGAAGGGGCTCTAGAAATTTCATGACCTATCCATCAGTAGGTGAGTAATGGTGCACATTGGACTTTGTAGTGCTTGCAAAGTATGGGGTACTAGAATCAAAAGGGCCCCTGCCTTCAAATTCAACTATTAGGCAATGCTTGTTAACCTAGACCTGAAGGGATCATTGCCATAGGTTTAAATCAATTGCGTAATTGTATAACCAATCTTGCCCTAGTATCATATGTTCTGTGATGTCCTCATCATGGCAAACTAGCAAATTTACTGTCGAAGGGACATCCTTTAAGAGGATAGGAATGTTTGCCTTGCCAATACAATGGGTTTCCACGCCTCCTAAGCCCACTAAATAAGCTTCTAATGGCTTAAGTTCCATGCCCAATCCTTTACATCATGAGTACCTAATTGCACTAGTAGAAGCTCCAGAATCAATCAGATCTTATTTCATCTTCTTTGCAGCGTCATGTGAAGTATTTTGATGGCGATGCACCACAGCGTGCTCTCCTTCTCGAGAGCTCCACGACGATATGCTCAAAGTAGAAAACCGAGGTCCTAAGGTCGCACGCAATACTCCGGATAGAGGCTGCAGAATACGCATAAAACACAGTACACAGGGAGCACGAAGATAGACTTCTTAGGTCTTACAAATGTGGTCAAACTTACAGTTTGTGACTCACTAGGCCACTATATGTTTTATTAAAGAACATATACAAAGAAGTGTCCAGTGGCCATTTGGCCTTTCACATGGATACTAACGGTAACAATCTCCCACTAAAGGCTAATATGGCCAGAGTAACTATGGGAGAAAAATAAAGAATGATAAAGAATACCTGAGTGTAAGTATACAAACTATACCTCCCACCTGATGGGCATGTTACACAGTATACAAGTGACTGTGTAAGATCAAGAATCAAGTAACCCCCATCAAGTGACAACCGTGTCGAAATCTATCCTGTGGTAGAGCTTTAGTCAAAGCATCTGCAGCATTATCTCGAGTGTGAACCTTCTCAAGAATAATGCTCTCAGTGGCTAAGCAATCTCTAATGAAGTGATACCTCACCTCAATGTGCTTGGTCTTTGCATGATAGACCGGATTCTTAGCCAAAGCAATGGCACTCTGACTATCACTAAGCAAGCGAGGTACATGCTGAGGTAAACCCATATCACAAGCAAGACGAGAAAGCCACAATGCTTCCTTACATGCCTCACTTGCTGCAACATACTCTGCTTCTGTGGTGGAAACAATTGTACATTCTTGAAGACGGATCTCCAAGAGATAGCACCTCCAGCAAAATGAAAAATGTACCCTGATGTAGACTTACGATTGTCTACACAACCAGCATAGTCAAAATCTGTGTAACCAATAATGGATGCTTTCCCTCTACCTAAGCATAGACACTTGTCCTTAGTGCCACTCAGATATCTCAAAATCATCTTAACCGCTTCCTAATGTTTCTTGCCAGGATTAGACATATATCTGCTCACAACTCCCACTGCAAATGCAATGTCTGGTCTCGTAGCTACCATAGCGTACATGAGACTACCAACAGCAGACTGATAGGGAATTTTGGTCATGAATTCCTTTTCCTCATCTGATTTGGGGCAGTCATCCTTGCTCAATTTCACATATGTGGGTAAAGGTGTACTCAATGCCTTTCCACCCTGCATATTGAACCGGTGAAGTACTTTGGATATGTACTCACTTTGAGATAAGTATATGCATCTTTTACTCCTATCATGAGTAATGCACATGCCAAGAATATGTTTGGCATCCCCCAAATCCTTCATATCAAATGTCTGACTCAACTTCTTTTTGAGAATTGACAAATTATAAGAGGATTTCCCAGCAATCAACATATCATCGACGTAAAGTATCAAGCATATCAAGCTGCCATCAGAGCATCTCTTTGTGTAGAGACAATGATCCTCATTGCTCCGAGAATAGCCTTGGGACTTCATAAAAGCATCAAACTTTTGGTACCATTGTCTAGGAGACTGTTTAGTCCATACAAGCTCTTCTTGAGCTTACAAACTAGACTTTCCTTGCCAGGTACTACATAACCCTTTGGTTGTTCCATATAGATCTCATTTGTAAGATCTCCATGCAAGAAAGCTGTTTTCACATCCATTTGGACTAACTCTAAGTCCTCCATTGCAACGAATCCAACCAACATGCGCAAAGTAGTCATCTTGACCACTGGAGAGAAGATTTCCTCAAAATCAACACCATGTTGTTGCTTAAAACCCTTTGCAACAAGTCATGCTTTATATTTTGGAGAAGCACTATCTGATGTGAATTTCAACTTATATACCCATTTACATGGTAAAACTTTCCTACCCTTTGGCAAAGGTACTAAGTCCCAAGTACCATTCTTGTGAATAGAATCCAACTCACTCTTCATGGCACGCTCCCACTTGACATGATCCTCTATCTGCATAGCCTCTTTGTAGCAAGAAGGCTCACCGGCATCTATTAGCATAACAAAATCTAAACCTGGAACATATCTATCAGGTGGATGTGAGACATGTGCAGAACGTCTCAATGGTTGCTGAACAGGAACATGTGCAGACTGATCTGAATGGACATTCTCTTGAACATCCCTATGTGCACCATTTTTATGCATGCTAACCGGAGGACTAGTATCCTCAAACACCACTCTTCTCACTTCAACCTCCTTAATGGGTTGTTTATGCATCTTAGACTCATTAAAAATGACATCACTACTTCTGATCACTGACCGTGTTTCAGGATCCCATAAGCGATATCCAAATTGTCCTTCTCGACCATATCCAAGAAAAATGCATTTCTTTGACTTATGGTCCAACTTTTGTCTAAGATTCTTGGGTATATGAACATATGCTTCACACCCAAAAACTCGAAGATGATCATAATATGGTGGTCTCCTTGTCCATAACTCTTGTGCCACTTTCAGACCTTTGGCAGTACTAGGTGAAATGTTAATCACATGAACTGCAGTCAATACTGCTTCTGCGCAAAAGCCTTGTGAGAGGTTTGCATGATGCAACATAGAGACTACTCTATCTTGAATAGTTCTATTCATCCTCTCCGCTACACCATTCTGTACTGGGGTATAAGGAGCTGTAAACTCTCTACGAATCCCTCTAGACTGACAGAAAAGGTTGAATTCATGTGAGGTATACTCACCCCCATTATCTGAACGTAAAGCCTTAAGCTTAGTTCCTTTTTCAGTCTCAACTGAAGCAAGCCATTTTCTAAAAGTAGGGAATACATCATCCTTTGATTTGATAGGATATACCCAGACTTTTCTAGTAGCATCATCTATGAAAGTGACAAAGTAAAGAGAACCACCTAAGGACCTAGTGGGCATAGGACCACACACATCTGTATGAACGAGATCTAAAGGCTCAACTGAAGAGTCAATGTGCGTTCTATGCACATTTCTGGTTTGCTTTCCATATTGACAATGCTCACAAAATGAAAAATGAGAGAAAGATAACACAGGTAAGTAGCTAGAACGAGAAAGATTTTCCATTCCACTACGAGATATATGGCCCAAACGACCATGCCAAATACAAGCCATAGGTTGTTCAGTAACAGCTAACAAGTGTTCTTTGTGTGATACAAATAAAGGATAAAGTGAGCCAACTTTACTTCCTTTTGCAATAACCATATTGCCCTTTGATATACGAAAGGACTGAGCATAGAAGACCACCTTGTAACCAAGCTCATCAAGTTGACCAACTGACATCAAATTGCATGATAACTGAGGTACATGGCATACATTATGCATAGTAAATTTTGAGCCATCAATGAACTGCACAACCACATCTCCAATCCCCACAACATCACACTGGTAAGAGTCACCAAGTCTCACGGTACCAAGAGACTTTGCTGCATAATTAGAGAACCATTCTCTATGTGGTGTCACATGGAAAGAAGCATCAGAATCTAGCAGTCAGGTATGGGAAAGAGAATCAGCCATAAGTGCCTCAGATGGCACAGTACTATCAAGTGTCAACACATCAGTATCATCAGAAATAGCATTAATTTCTTCAATCTTCACAGTCGAAGTAGATGGTGCAGGTAACTATTTAACATGCCTATCAACATTCTGTCCTTTACCTTTAGCATTCTTTAATGCATAACAGTCTTTCTTCATGTGTCCTTTCTTATGACAATAATGGCGTTCGATATCCCTCTTCCTTGATTTACTTCTACTCTTATTCTGTTGACCATTCTTTTCCTTGTTCTTGCTCCTGCCACGTTGCTGATTCTTTCCTTGGTAAGAATCACGAACATTATATGCATCTCCATTCTGAGTGCCAACCATAGATTTTCTATGAATCTCCTCACTCAAGAGTGCTCCACATATGTCATCATAGATGAGTTTACCACCAGGTGCACTGTTGTTAATAGTTGTGCAAAACGTACCCCGTGATGATAGCAGGGTGCATAACAACAATACTACTTTCATTTCATTATCCATATCCATTTTCTGAGCCTGTAACTGGGAGAATATATCATCAAACTCATTTAGATGAGTAGCAACACTATCTGTGTCCTTCATATGAAGGTCATATAATTTTCTCATCAGATACACTTTATTTGATGCCGTCTCTTTTTCATATGTATTGCATAACTTCTTCCAAAGCTCCTCTACACTTTCACAGTCTAATACTGTAAAGTAAACATTATCTTCCAGGTGCAAGTGAATGGTAGACCTAGCCATTTCATCTAGCTCATCCCAATCATCTTCATCCATGTCAGCAGGCTTCTTTGAAATCCCATTTACTGGCTTCCATTGCCTCCTTTGAAATAGCACATCTTTAATATGATTCTTCCATAGAGCAAAGTTTGTGCCATCAAATTTTTGGATCTCAAAATGGCCTTTGCCCTGCAAGTTATAGCTCCTCCTCGGAACACTAGCACTAGACCCTGATCCACCGGATGTGCCTTAGACCTCTGGTGCCATAACGGTAGAGAACTGAATAGAATGATAATGGAGCTATAAGACTCCAAACACCAACAATTAATTGTATGAAGGAGTAAATCGACCACTATATAGTTGACTAAACCAGAAATCTGGAAAAATTCTGCCAGAGTATCCTCTATAAAATTAGCATATGACCAATGTCAATGTATCATAAAATGGCAAGTACTGACATGTCTACCTGCATAGTGAATCACTGACTCCATTGCATATAATCAGTTACCCAATAGAAGCCAAATAGGCTTATCGAGCACCTATGAACAACTATCATACATCTCCTATGGCGAGGTTGGGTAAGTCTTCTACCTGCATCACTGAAGAGACCCTGACATATGGGTGTCTCCTACTTAAGAAAACCTCACCACGACCCTCTTTATCAAACGTAAAAGGCTTTATGCAAAGAACGTAACCGCTATATCAATGACCACATGGACGTACATAAGCGATATCCACAGAAGCGTACATGGTGTGTATGTGCTCAATATATGCTGTAAAATGACACTAAAAGGCTGAATACATAGCCCAAAAACTAGCCAATAACACCTGCAAGTGTCTGTCAACTCTGATGTTTTAAGCTTAAAAACCCTGCATAAATTTGCAGCAGCTGCTCCCACCAAAACTGAAAACCTCTCGAGAAACCTGTAGTTTTACTAGTGTGGCTGAAAATACAGCTCCAAAGGTTGATATTTATTGTCTGAGAAGTACAAAGAACACTCTTCTTGATGTTCTTGGACCTGTGTGAAGAGAACTATGTGCGAAAGTACTCCAAAACGGCTCCAAAAGACACCCCAAAAATGCTTCAGAAATAGGCTTTGAAAGCAAAGAATGAAGCTTTGAGGGACCAAAACTTGTTCAAGGTAATGTCAACCTCCTTCTTCAGACACCACAAGAGTGTAGCTTAGTGGCAAGAGATTGCCCCAGTTAAGCGAGCTCTGGGGGGAACAGTACTGGGATGGGTGACCTCCCGGGAAGTACCAGGAGCCTCTATATTCCTTGATCGTTGAGGTCCTCCCTCGCGCGCAGCCAACGGTGACTTCGGTGACTCGGATGACAAGGTATGCCAAGGTCTATGCCTTGGTCGCCGCCTTATTCGTAAGCCTTGGGGGGGGTGCTCGCTTCGCTCGCACAAAAGGAACAAAGCTTTTGCCTCGAACTTAACTTATTTTGCCTAATGTGCTCTCTAGCCTCTACCTGTGCTTCTTCTCTAACCCTTAACTCTTCTTCTTTTCACTTCTTAGTAGTGTTGAGTCTCATTACCATATCCTTTGTAACAGGTTCTTGATATAGCTTGACTCGACATCCACTAATATAGCTTGGAAAGATGTCATCTTCTAGAGTGGCCAATTGAACCGCACTGCTAGTGGAAATTCTATTAATGATCATGGGTCCATATCCTCATTTTTCCAATTTATGGGCATGTTGCTTTAGTGTATAAAGTAACACTAGGTCTCCCTCTTTCAATCCGTTATCCTTGATGTGTGCATCGAAGTATGACTTTTGTCTTTTCTTTGCAGCATAGATGCCTATTGCTACTTGTAGCCTGGTTTCACCTAGGCATTCTAGATCAAATATCCTGGAGGATGATTCATGTCCATTCCACTTGTGCTCTTGTGCTACTTTTAAAGTTCGGATCAGGAATTCTAATGGTAGCACAACATTCTTTCCAAAGACCATTTGAAATGGGGTGGCATTGAGTACCATTTTGTAGGCAACTTGGTAAGCCCAAACAGCATGATGAAGTTGTTTATCCCAATTAGAACATTTATTATTTACGAGTTTTGTCAATACATTACATAGGATCTTATTTGTGCTCTCGGCTTGTCCGTTAGCTTGTGGATGATAGGGCACAAACTTCTTATGTATCACCAAGAATTCTTAAAGAAGGTTTTCAATGACGTCGTTCAAAAAATACATATCTCTATCAATTACTAGCTCTATTGGTAGCCAGTATCTGGTGAACACATTCTTGAATAAGAAATTAGCTATCATTTGAGCATTGTTATTTGTCGTGGCTTTTACTTCTACCCACTTTAGAATGCGCATCCTCCCATCCTTAGCCTCAAAGGCATCTTTTCTTTTCTTATCGGATATTGTGCACGTTGGCATGTGTCACATCTTTTCACATAGGAATGTGCATCCATATGAAGAGTGGGCCACCAAAGTCTTGAGAATAGAATGATCTTAATTACTCGGTAAGGCCAAAGTGTCCACCTACAACACTGCTATGTGCAGTTTCTAAGATTTTCAAATAGTCTCATTCGTGAACACACAATCTTAAGTAACCATCTTTGTCTCTTCAGTATAAGCTATCTCCTACTAAGTCATAGTCTTGAGCCTCTTGCTCCATGCTTCGTTTTCTTGCTAGAGTAGCCTTGTCGGGTAGTGTTCCCGATCTCATGAATTCTACAAATGGAGCACTCCATTCTGGAATTAACAGCATGTGATAAAGGGTAGCATACTCCACTGGGGGTTTCTTCTGGCACATTGGACAATTCTTAATCCTCGTGCATTTCTCTATCCATATTAGGCCATTTCACTCCTAAACATTTCAGATTCTGCAATGTTAGTTGTCTAGAATAGTGATTTCCTAGCAGTCCTTCATGGACTTGTTGCAACCAACTGCTATGTTCATCCTCCTCAACACAACAAGATAGTACACCCTTTGTATCTTGTTTGTACATACTTCCTACCAATATTTGATATTTTTGTGATTTTATAATTTCTTCTTTATTCATTTTCACATCTTATTTGTGGGTCTGAAGGTTAGGATAGAGACCAACTTAGGAACAACTTCTAAATTGAACAGATAAGCATCGGGCAGTTCATCAGACACTCCTTGTTGTGACTCTCTTGAAGTGATGCAAGAAAGGTGATCTTCCTTGAGATAGGTTCTACCTTTCCTAACAACCACTTCAAAGTCATATTCCATTAGTAAGAGGAGCCACCTTATTAAATGTCCCGTATTGCAAGGTTTATTGACCAAATATAATAAAGCTTGATGATCAGTGAAAAACTTGAACTTGTTAGCCAATAGATAGTGTCTAAATTTCTGCATGGTGTATACCATGCCTAAGCCTTCTCTTTTAGTTGTTGTATAGTTTCGTTCAGCTATGTTTAGTTGTCTATTAGCATATGCTATCGGCAAATCTAGATTTCCTTCACTTTTGGGTTGTGCTTGCACACATCTTATTGCATAATTGGATGCATCTACATGGACATGGAATGGTTTATTCCAATAAAGAGTGGTCAGTATTGGTGTTGTGCACAAACATCTCTTCAGCTCCTTAAAGGAATTTTCACATTTGTTGTTCCACTCAAAATTTGTCAGGAGAGCATCAAGAGGTTTAGCTATGATGGCATACATGTGGATATGTTGATATATTTAGGCAGTGATGTGTGCGAACACTCTAGGACCATCGGGGCACTTTTTTCCCTCTTTAGGAGGGTTTTCCCCCCCGGCTTGTATATACGCCTATTGCCCTAACGTGCTACTTATCTTTGTACATTCTCATGGTAATACATTCAATAATGTGTGTTGTGCTCCAAGCTTCTTCTTCTTCCTTGTGTTGTTCACGTGCTTTGCAGATGTCTAACTCCAACAATTGGTATCAGAGCAGGTCGCCGCTTCATCTAGGGCATTGTCTACACCTCTCTGGTTGTAGTCTCAAAATCGCATGAAATTTGGTAAGCATACTCAGGGTGTCTCAAAATCGCACGAAATCGCAATCTAAGCTCATTTCGGCCTCCGAATGCACTATCATAGTGCTTGTGCAGGCTATTTCATCTTTTTGTGCCAAAGGTATATACCAGTTTTGGTTCGCTAGTATGAGCGTCTCAAAGTCTCCTACAGGTTTAGCAAAATTCGTCCAGGCAGTTCTGTTCAACTTTTTGAGATACAATCAATTTTCTACATCAAGGTATTTTAGTCACCGGCCATGGCTGAAAGCAGTGATGTATTCTGTATGTTTGTTGTTGAGGATAAGTTGGATGGTACCAACTACCCATTATGGGCTTATATGATGCATCATGTATTGGTCGCAAAAGGACTATGGAATATTGTGCAAGGTGTTGAAAGACGTCCTGTTACACCTACGAATACAGGTACTACAAATACAGGTGCTAGAGGTGATGGAGATGGAGTCGAAGATGATGATATTCTGTAGATTTCTATTCGTGCTCCTGTTTCTGTTGCACCTACTATAGAGAAAATTCATTGGGATGGCAGAGATACTCAGGCACATGCATTGATAACTTTGTCTATCAAACATGCCATTATTCCTCACATTCGCTCTTGTAGAACAACTAAGGATGCTTGGGATACACTTACCACATTGTACCATGCTAGGAATGAGGCTCGTGTTGCTTACCTCCAAAAACAATTGGAGAGTGAGCACATGAATGAAGGTGATTCTATGGACAATTTTCTCATAAAGATCAAGGATTTGAAAGAACATTTGATTTCTACTGATGAAGTTATACCAGATAGCTCACTTGTGTAGACTATTCTAAATTTTCTTCTTGGCTCATATCATTTGAGTTTTGCTTCTACTCTTCGTTTGATGATGAAAGGCAATCCAAATGCCTTGTCATTTGAGGAGTTAGTCTCTGTTCTGTTGTAGGAAGACCAGTCTAGGCAAAACAGGTCTATTATGCATGTTGCAGATCAAGCTTTCTTGGCTACTCAGAAGGGCAAAGGTAAATGGAGCTCTTCTACTAGTAAGCAGAAATCTACAAATGCTGCACATTCGAAGAAGGAAGACAAAGATGAGAAGAAATCAGAAAAGCAGAAATTGTTTTGCAAATACTGTAAAGCAAATGATCATGTCATCAAGAGCCGTCCAAAACTGGTTGCTAAAGAGGCAAAGAAGAAAGAGGCTAGAATGGTTGTTGCAGAGGCCTCTACACCGAAAACAGAATCTGCTAATGTTGCATAGGAAGAAGAATTGGCATTTACTACCGTTTGCAGTTTTGACCCATCTTGTCATGAGGAGTGCATGTCTGTGGTAGACTCAGATGTTTGGTACTTTGATAGTGGTGCGACCAAACATATTACCTCGCAACACAATTTCTTCTGTTCATTCGAGCCTGGCCCCATAGGAAATACTGTTACAAGCACCAACAACTCCTCCTATCCTGTTATGGGAGTTGGTAAGATCATTTTGACTACTACTGATGGTAGTTCTTTCACTTTGTCAGATGCTTTGTTTGGCCAGGAATCAAGAAAAATCTGTTATCAGTTTTTGCATTAGCCAAGATTGGCTTCGTTGTGAAATTTGTTGATGACATATGTATAGTTCATGATCTGTCAAATGGCAATGTCATTATTGCTTCTGGCATTTTATGTCATGGGATATATAAGCTCATAGACTATGAAAGATCTGTAAATGATTTGGCATGTGCAGTACATGATTCTCAGGCTATGTCAGATGCAAAGTTTTGGCATGCACGCTTTGGTCATCTGAATTTTGCTAGTTTGCTATGCCTGCAGAAATCTGAAATGGTGTCCTCTTTACCCAAACTTGAGGCACCCAGTAAACATGTATGTGAAGGCTGTATTTTGGGCAAAATGTGGCGTTCTTCCTTTCCAAAAGATGGTTCAGTTCATGCTACTCAAAAATTGCAACTTGTACATGGTGATGTCTCTGGTCCTATGCAAACACCTTCTTTTGGGAACTATCTTTACTTCATGACTTTCATCGATGATTTTTCCAGGCATGCATGGGTATATCCATTGAAGGCAAAGTCCGAAGTGTTTATGTGCTTCAAACAGTTTCTGGTTTTGGCTGAAAATCTGTCAGCATGTAAAATGGGCACCTTTTCTGACCGAGGGGAGGATTATATGTCTTCTGACTTTAATGCATTTCTGGCCCAACGTGGGATAAAACATCAGTGTACAGTGCTATATACACCTCAACAGAATGGAGTTGCTGAACAAAAGAACATGTCACTCATGGAGATGGCGAGGTGTATGGTCAAGAATCAGCCTTTACCACATAGTTTCTAGCTTGAGGCTGTTATGTGTGCAGCATATGTATTGAATAGGTGTCCCACTAAAGCACTGCAGTCTATCACTCCATATGAGGCTTGGCATGGTAGCAAGCTAGTTGTTGCTCATCTATGTGTTTTTGGTTGTCTGGCATATGCATTAGTGCCTGAACAACATCACAAAAAATTGGATGATAAAGCAGTAAAATGTATTTTTGTTGGGTACAATTCTGAAAGTAAAGGCTATGGACTGTATCATCCACAGACTAAATGCATTCTGGTTAGCCATGATGTTGTTTTTGTGGAAGATGCTATTTAACCATTGCTTTCATGTACTAAGGAGACATCTGTTACCTCCAAAGACATGTATGATACTTTGTTGCCTCTTTTTACAGGTGGATATTCTAGTGCTAGTCCTAATGAGGCAACTTCTCAACTTTTGCAAGTTTCATGTGATGATGCAGATCATTCCATTTCTGATGCAGATCATTCCATTTCTGATGCAGATTTACATGATGCACTTGTTGATGAGAGAACTGATATTGAGTAGGAAAAAACATTGCCAAAATGGCTAGTGCAGACCTTGTGTGACAACAAATTAGATGCATCTCTGTCATATCATACTCTGTCAGGCTCTCATAGTGCTTCTTTTGCATCAGATTGTTATGCTATGGCTGCCTCTAGTCTATGTGATGAGACTAAACCTATTTCATTTGATGAAGCACAAAATTCTGAACATTGGATGGCTGCAATGCAATCTGAATATGATGCTATCATGAAAAATGGTACCTGGTCTTTATGTGACTGGCCGCTTGGCAAGAAGGCCATTGGCGTCCAAGCCTGCATAGCCTAGTGGTTGATGCTTTGAGTCGCAAGGAGGAAGTCCTCAGTTCAAATCCTGGCTAGACATATCCATGAGTTTTCAAAGATGGGTGTCCATGAATTTCCCCAAGATCGGCGCCTCTACCTTACGAGGTTGGGTGTGTGTGTCTTTCCAATTCATTGTACTCTAAAAAAAAGGGGGAAGGCCATTGGCACTAAGTGGGCATACAAGCTGAGTGTAAACCTCATGGAACAGTTGACAGGTATAAAGCTAGGCTTGTTGCAAAGGGTTATGCGCAAGAAAGAGGCATTGATTTTGATGAGATCTTTGCTCCTACTTGTCGAATGAATATTGTTCGTAGCATGTGTGCACTTGCAGCTCATCATGGTTGGAATGTACATTAGTTGGACATTAAAACAACATTTTTGAATGGTGACTTGCATGAAGAAGTGTATGTTTTTCAGCCCAGTGGCTTTGTGTAAAAAGGGCATGAAAACATAGGTGTGCAGGTTAAAGAACGCATTATATTGTTTAAAGCAAGCACCACATGCTTGGTATGAAAAGATACCTGCCTATCTCATTGCACATGGTTTTGAGAACAGTCCAACTGAAAGAACCTTATATGTTCAGCATGCTAATGATGTGCTTCTGATCATTGTGGTGTATGTTGATGACATGCTGCTCATTGGTCCTCATGACATGCATATTGTTGATTTTAAGGCTGATTTGCATGCCTCATTTGAGATATCTGATTTGGGGCATTTGCATCACTATTTGGGCATTTACTTTATGCAAGTTGATGGTGGAATGGCTTTGTGTCAAACGAAATATATTGACACATTATTGCAACATTTTGGCCTTGAAGACTGTAAGCCTATTGCCACTCCTATGGAGACAGGTTTACAATTGATTCTTCATGATGTTGGATGTAAGGAATTGAACTCACAACCTCTTGGTTAGGAATGTGATGGGCTAACCACTTGCCCCAAAAGCCAGAGGCATTTGGTTGGGAGGAGAGTCATCTCTCTAGCATGTGGTGGTCGTAATCCTTGCTCTCTTGCACTGGAGATGCATTTGATATTGTTCTCTATCAAAGGGCTCTTGGATGCTTGATTTACTTATGCATTACTCGGCCAGATATTCAATTTTTTGTCTCACATATGAGCAGGTTTATGCATTGCCCAGGTGTCAAGCATTGGTAGGTGGTTAAGCGCATCTTTCGCTACTTGAGTGGTACCCGACTACTTGGATTGTTTTATCCCAAGGGAGATCACTACCGCCAGATTTGCATGCTTTTTCTGACAGTAATTGGGCTGGTTGTTATGACACTCGTGTGTCCACCAGTGGCTTTTGCTTCATGCTTGGTAGCTCATGTATATCTCAGTTGAGCAAGAAGTAGCCTATTGTGGCCACTTCCAATTGTGAGGCTGAGTATAGGGTAGCTTTCATAGTGACTGTTGAGTGTGTGTGGCTCAGATGCCTTATGGCTGATTTGGGTGTTGGTCAGTCTTCTGCCACCACCATCTTCACTGGCAGACAAAGCGCATTGGCAGTTGCGAGGAACCCTGTGTTCCATGCTCGAACTAAGCACGTTGAGGTGCATTATCATTATGTCAGGGAGAGGTTCTCTACTAGGGAGATCAGCTTGGCATATGTGCCCACGCAGGAGAACATTGCAGACCTTTTTACGAAGGCTCTGCATAGGGAGAAGTTTGAAGCTTTTCGCAAAGCTTTGGGCTTATTTCCTTCTGTGGATTGATTCCACATAGCTTGGCACTTCTGTATACATAAGTGCCAGCTCCTTTTTCACCGCATCACTCCCAGGGGGGATTTGTTGATATATTTAGTAGTGATGTGTGTGAATACTCTATGACCGCCGAGGCACTTTTTTCCCTCTTTAGGAGGTCTTTTTCCCCCGGCTTGTATATATGCCTATTGCCCTAATGGGCTACTTATCTTTGTACATTCTAGTGGTAATACATTCATTATTGTGTGTTGTGCTCCAAGCTTCTTCTTCTTCTTCCTTGTGCTATTCGCGTGCTTCCACAGACGACGTCTAACTCTAACAAGATAAACCTGTGGTAATATCCACAATGGCCCATAAAGGCTTGTACCTCCTTAACGTTCCTTGGCCTTTGCAACTTCGCTATGGCTCTTACTTTGTCCTCATCTATTGATATACCATTCTTAAAAATAGTATGACCTAAGATCTTACCTTGACCTACCATGAATACACACTTTTCTAGGTTTAGACAAACTTGATATTCTATATACTTGTTGAAGTTATGTCTGAGCTCTAGGATGTGGTGTCTTCTTTCTTGGGAATGAGCACATAAATCATCCACATATACTTCTAAGCTCTTTTGCAAGAAGTCTTTGAAGACATGACACATGCGCCTTTGGAATGTTGCAACTACGTTAGTGAGCCCAAATGTCATCACACGAAATGCAAAGATTTGCCACTCCATGGCGAAGGCTGTTTTGTGTTGATCTTCTAAGGAAATGGCTACTTGGTTGTAACCTGAAAATCCATCAAGGAATCTATAAACTTCCTTGCCTGCAACATGCTCCAATAAATGCTCAGTGATTGGAAGCTGATAGCTATCTCCAATTGTAGCAACATTAACTTTTTTTAAGGTTAATACATGACTGCAACTTTTCGTTCTTCTTGGGCATCACTATGATGGGGAACACCCATTTAGTATGCTCAATCTCATAGATAAATCTAGCTTCAATCAGTCTGTCGATTTCTTCTTTTATTTTGGCGGCATAAGTGTCATTATATGTGTAGGGCTTCTCTTTGATGGGCTTGGCATTAGTCATCATGGGGATCGTATGAGAGCATATCTACCCCCTTCACATCTCAATAGGTCCATGCAAAACAAACTCCTATATTCCCTTAATAAAGCTACAAGCTCTACTTCTTCTTCTGCACTTAGGCCTTCTCCTATGTACATACATCACTCTTCATTCTCTTCAATGGTTACTATAATTTTTTTGGTTTTTTCTTTATTATCATATGCTTCTCTCATGATGGCCTCTCTCTTAGGCATTTGTACCAAAATTTTCCAATCTACAACTTCTTATTTCTTGAAATTCTCTAGTACTTTGAACAATGATTCCTCCTTTGCTTGTTTCGTTGCATTTCTTTTCTTTTTCTTTTGACTACCTTCACTTTCCTCCCCTGAATTTATAGTTTTGATGCTTGTGAGAGGTTCTTCTTCTTTTTGGGTAAATACTCCTATATTTTCTAGATAGTGCTCCTCTAAGTCAAAGCAACTATCCATCACAATGGACTCTAGATCATTGTTGTCCTCTTCTTCTTTTATGACCTCATTAGAGTCACACTCTTCTAGCACGGTTCACACATGAACAAAGAGATATCATAACCCTCCTCATCACAATGAGGTGTCCATTGTTCTTCATTGACAACAATGTCCATGGTGGCTAAGCTTTCTGCCCAACCATGAGGCTCAAATTCCTCATTTTGAAAGATCATCGGTGTGTAGGTTGGGTCTCTAACTGGTCTGGCTCCTTGAGAAGTTCCTTCTTCTCTTGTTTTTAGGCATCTTTCCTCTTCCTCTACGAGCTTGCACATCCACAAGTGAGTATCTTCATGCATCCAATATGGATTAGAAGAACTTATAGAATACATAGAGATTGAATCTTCTTGCACCTTGTGGATAGGATTCCACTGTAGGGGTGGTACATCTTTGAAGGTCTAATCCTTCAAATTAACCTTGGTTGTGACCCCTAAGTGATTCAAGTACAAGGAGTTGGGTCCCCAATCTTGTACTATTTGCAATTGTCATAGGAAGGGTCTTCCTAAGATCATTTCATAGATGTTATTTTAGCCAAAGTCACATATAGCAAAGGTGTATTCAAACTCTACACCATGACTGGTTAGAGTTATCCCTTTTAGCAATCCTTGAGGTCTTTCAATATGGCCATCATCCATTTGAAGCTTGATTCTAGTTGGGCTAATGCAGGTTTGTCCCATTGCTTCCACAAGTAGGTGGTCATAATCGCAACACCAACACCTGAATCTAGGATAGCTTTGGTTGTGTAACCTTGGTAGGTGATTGGAAGATAAATATTACCTTCTTCACCTTCACTCATGTCTCCTATTTTGTCTAGAGGTATCTCTAGTACTTTCAGCTTAGAGACTACTTTTGACATATTGGAACCAAGTTCTGGACCTTGATTCACCACATGTTTCCAAAGCTCACATTTTACTTTGAGGAGCTTTTCTAAGGTGAGATGACACTGCACCTTAGTGTTCTTTATGACTTCAGTGTTTCTTGGAACCACTAAGTCTTAATCAAGGATGATGTGTTATGCCTGATGCCACTCTTGGAAAATTCTACGATAAATGCGTCTAGCAGTTGACCTATATTTTGGTAGTTGCAACTGTTTATGACATTTCTGAATCATTTGTCTCTGAGCTTAGCACATAGGGATAATCACTAAGTTGTTGTGCCCACAACCTAGTTGTGTGATTGACACTAGCTTCAGATGATCTGGTGCTTTGTCTATCCTGGCCTAGTTGTCACCTAATCTAAGTCTCATAAGCTCTGTCTACTAGTCCCACTTTTCCCAAGTACAGTTGTATTGCAATGTTCTTTTGTATCAGTAACTTGTTCTTTTTGTAAATTTCTCCAATGTAGTCTTGTCTGATAAATATCCTCGTTAGGAATACTTGACTTTTATCGACCCTTGAGATATGATTGATCCACTTAAGTCCTTTTCCTTTAGGTTTTGTCGCAACAATATCTTAACTTATCCTTTAACTTGAGTAATTAGGGTTTCTTGTACTTCTGTCATGCTTATCGTCACCCTAATTAGTTATTACCACGAGTTGTGCTTAGCCTAGGATAAGAATTGACTGAGGGGGTTAAGAATGCTTACAACCTCAAGTCTCTTCTCCCTTGATCACACTTGAATGCTCAGGATACGTGTTCCCAAGCTTGCAATACACTTACCACCTTGCTTTGACACCCTTGAATGGCCCTCAATGGACATGTAAAAGTCCCAAGTTTAGATCAAGCCTTAACTCTAATTTATTTGACAAACAGTTTGATTCATCAATTTTTTAAAGACCCATTTTTCCCCTTGTATTGTTGAAAAATCCTATAGAGCTCCCTTGGCTTCCTAATCCCACTTGAAGGTCAAATTCAAATTAGCTTATCTAAAAATCAGCACATTCCGACACACTCTAGAGCTCAAAAAATGGATTTTGGATGAAAAAGTTATGTCCAATCAGGTTCCTGTGGATCCAAAAAAACAAACAAGATGTTATGAGAAAATCACGATTTTGTGAGACAATCGTGATGCTGAACAACCCAAAAAACACGATTTTGAGTGACAATCGCGATGATGAGACAACCTGAAAATTGCAATTTTAACTAACAATTGTGATGCTGAGACACCCTGAAAATCATGATTTTGACTGACAATCGCGGTGTTGAACAACCCAAAAATCATGATTTTGAGTGACAATCGCGATGCTGAGACAACTTGAAAATCACAATTTTGAGTAACAATCACGATGTTGAAACAATATGAAAATCGCAATTTTGACTGACAATTGCAATGCCGAACAACCCAAAAATCACAATTTTGAGTGACAATTGTGATGCTGAGACAACCTAAAAATCACGATTTTGAGAACAAACTAAAAATCGTGATTTTGGGAATGACTTGAAAATCGCGATTTTGAGAATGTCCTGAAAATCATGATTTCAAGAATGACCTGAAAATTGCGACTTTGAGAATGACCTGAAAATTACGATTTTGAGAATGACCTGAAAATCGTGATTTTGAGAATGACCTAAAAATCGTGACTTTGAGAATGATCTAAGAATCGTAGTTTTGAGAACGATTTTAGGTAAGAAATTCCAATATTAAGAAAATCACGATTTAAACAAAAAAAATTCACAAAATAGTGATTTTCACCACAGAATCGCAATTTTTTGAGAATTTTGGTGGGAACTTCAAAAACGAGCGTTGAGGCCTGTGTGATATGCAAAGGGTCGCAAAAATCATAGAAACTTGTACACACTGACACTTTCTCTCCCACTCTCTCTCTCTCTCCCTCTCATACAACCACGAATGAGGAATGAGGTGAAAATGCGGAATATACAATAAAAAAGGAAAATTTATGTGAAGATAAAGATAGGAGAAGATAGTGGTGATGAAGATGATGAAGGTGGAGAAAAAAAATCAATAATTTAACAAAAAATAACTTTTTTTTTACCTTCCAATGTTGCAAATCTACAATCTTACCATCACAATGCTTGTCCTCAAGCAACGGTCCCTGACAACGACGCCAAAATTTGGTGTAGCCCAAGCGTGAGAACCATCTCCTTTACTTGTCAACCCGTGGAGACATGAGGAGGATATGAAGATCGTGAGCAATTGTGGCAAGAAAATGTGAGTGACAAGCACATACATGCATGCACACACACGCACACAAGGCAAGATAACAAAGATAGGAACCATGGAAGCTTTGATTCTTAATAACTCGATTACACTCTTCAAGAAGCTCTTTCTCTAACTTGCTAACCTCAACTCACTAACTCAAAAATGATCTCTCTAGCTCTTTTTATAGTTTTTTTTACTAGTTTTGGCCCTGTCTAGACGTAGTGTCCGACATAGTTAAAAATTAGGTTCTAGGGCCTATTTGAGGGCTCAAACGAAATCTAAAAATTATGAAAATTGGTATGTAGATACTTCTATTATTCCTCAAGTTTGAGGAATCCTTGTCTTGAACAAAATGGAGTTTCAAAAATGTGAAATTATATTTACAATGGTTTTTAGTGATCAAAACCACTATTTTTATAGGCGTTTGACATATACTTCTTGGAGCTCCCTACATGCTTCTTCTTCTTGTGTGTCCACTTCTTTGATGTTTTTCCCATGCTTCCTGCTTGACCTTGAGTGCCAACAACTTGCTCCTATCCATAGATAATGTGGTAGCTTATTTTCTTCAATCATAGTCGTAGCTATCCCAATTAAGGTTTTGTTCCTCCTCTCAACAACACCATTCTATTGAGGAGAGTACCCAATAGTGACCTCTCTCTTGATACCTTTATCTTGCAAATATTCATCAAAATATTTGGAGAATTATTCTCCCCCTCCATCAGATGTATGCTTCTTCAATGACTTGCCAATGTAGTTCTCTACATGTGTTAGATATCTTTTAAAGGAATCAAACACTTCACTGTTGTTTTTTATAAAGTATAAAATTGTCCATCTACTATGGTCATCAACAAAAGATACATAATACCTTGAGCCTGCTAATGATGGTTATTGACTTATTCTCCACACATCAGTGTGTACTAAATCCAAGAGGTTGTTGTGGATGTATCCTTTGTTGTGGTAAGGTCATCTTTATGACTTCTCAATCTGACAAGCATCACATCTATTGATCATATGTTGCTTTGAGATGTTTGGCAACCCCATAACACTTTGATACCAACATATAACCTTTAGTCTTCTTTCATTCACATGAGAAAGCCTCTTATGCCACACTTCTACTCACTTAGGGTTTGTGACCCAAAGTCATATAGAGCTACATTTCTAGTTTCTCCCACTTCAAATGTGAAGAGCCTTCATGTGATTGATCCTATGAGTAGTTGTTGTAATATCTTATGGTATTGTTTCTATTGTTGTTGTTGTAGTTTTTTCCACCTCTTCCTCTTGTATTGCCAAAACCACTTCTACCTCCTCCTTTCTATATTCTTCCATTGAACCAATAGTTTTGAGTAGTGTGGTTACACTTGTTACAAATGGCACGAGGTTGACCTCCTTGTCCTTTAGACTTGTCTTGATTTACTCCTTTCTTCTTTCCCTTCCAGTTTCTTTTGCCTCCATATTTGGTTTGGGAAACTTCTTGATCATCCTCCTCCTTATTCCCTTTGTTCTTATTGCCCTTCTTATATGTATAAAGAGAAGTTGTAGAGTTACCTTGGAAAGATTTAACTTCCTTGATGTTTTTGTTGGCTCTTGGTTAAAGAAATGTCCAAGAAAGATGTTGAATTCATGAGCATGCACATCCATGATAGTCATAAGCAATTGTGAATGATTGTCATTGCCTATCATTCCTAATACCATTTAGGATCTATCTCATAATGGCTTCATCCCCCAGCAGCTCTCCAATTGATGTTGGACGATGTGTAACCTCCTTGAATTTGGTAACAAAGTCTGTGATTGTTTGCTTATGTGTCTTATTCATTTGATTGAATTCATTCCACAAGTGATTTTTCCTATCTTTGGCATTGACATAGAAGAATGTTTTGGGTGCATCCCAACCTTTTTGTGATGTTTTGCAACTTCTAATATGTGAAAGTAATAAATCAAAGATAGAGTTAAGGATGTAAGACTTGGCTTGAACATCTCTTGCACACCATAGTGTCAGCTTCTTAGTCTCTTCTTGTGTAAATTCTCCTTTGGACCTTGGTGTAGGCATGACTTCATCACCCTTTACTACTCCATAGAGATTTGTTCCTTGTAAATAATCTTCCATCCTTATTTGCCAAGCAACATAGTTGTTCCTATCAAGCTTCTTGATCATGGAAGGAAATCCATCACTGTTGAAGAAGATTGCTCTGATACCATTGAAAGTACTTGAAGGAAGAGAATGGAAGAAATATAGTGCCTTGAGTGATGAGGTTTAGTTCAATCATCCATTGTAGAACTTTCCCTTTATCACTTCAAGACTTTTATTTATCGCATGAACTTCAACTTAGTGCAATAAAAACCCTTATGTCCTTTATAACATCACAATGAACAAGTTGATGCAAAATTATTCTGATTATGAGCTTAACCTCAACAAAGCATCACCCCGACTTATCATGGAGTAGTAGTGATAGACCCTGAGTCAGTGCTTTATGTTGTGTTGCCTTTTGCTCCGTATTGTTGAGTTGTCTTTTGCTCCGTCTGCTTGCGGACTCACACACAGGGATCTGATGGATTTGTACCGCCTGACCACGTCCGAGCTGTCCCATTTCTTATGTGAGTGTCTCATATGACACTCCTTAATCTCTTCTACCTTAAATTGGTATCCCTCACTCTAGCCATGTGGCATTACATGCCCATATAACATAAGGGATGTTCTCACCATGAGATATGACCACCATAAGATGTGACATTTCCTTCCCCTTGAAAAGCATTTTCGTCCTCGAAAATGTAAATGAAATGTCCACAATGGTAGAAGAAAGTGCTCGGACTCCCTTGAACCCCATGTACTCTATGTACATGTTCATCTCTGTGTGTTGTTTCCCCATATCCTTCCCCTTAAGAAGTCTCATATGAGATCATCTCAAAGGTGGGAAACCGTCAGAATGGTGCCTACTATCTCCCATATACACTCAACCTCCAAACTATCACTCCCATAATATATAACATCACCAAAATGACCTAAGTCCGTATGATGTATCCTCTATGGAGTAATAGCATGTAAAGCAAGTGTAAAAGTGCCAAGCTTATAGGCTTGACCATACCATAATGGAGATAATAAACCATATAATCCTATGAAATATAGAACAAAGTCCCATAACAAGCGACTACAACCCATATAAGACTAGATGATAGATTGCCCTCATACCACTCTAGGTTTTCCTAACCTTGAGTGTAATGACAAGTAATAGTTTAACTTAACTATCTTGTGAACTATGCAAATCCATCATCTAGCTCATGGTAGTAAAATGCGATCTTTACATTTCACCAACCAAGAAGTCCATGGATTTTCATCCATTACCTGTGGACTAAGTTCTATGGAAGACCATCTATTGGCACTTGTGCAAACTCTAATACTTCTCTTCCCTATAGTTTTCCATATGAATGCAGAAAGCATTCCCTTTGAGATTCAGATAATCCCTAAGTACCCATCCTCCTAACTGATGTTTACTCATCATCCTCATGATGTAACACCAGCTAAGAGTTTGGTACCCTGATAGGTTAGATATATCTCTATCTCCTATAAACCCTAAAGAGAACAATCATAACTCTACTCCCAGTCTAACTAACGTCAATGACTCGATCATCTCATCTAGTCAAAGACCATCACTGGAGTAACATAATTGCTTTTCTCTAGAGTCTCCATGTGAGACCCAATCTAACCATCATGATTATTGATCTCCCTCTCGTCTTTGATAGAAGAGTGCCGCTTCTATCTAGACAACCTAAAAGTGAGAAAGTGAAACTCTCTCTCTCTCTCTATTCAATCTCTTCTAAGGAAAAGAGCTCTAGTAGTGGAACCTATTCCACTTTCCCTTTCCCTTTGAAAGAGATTCTGTTGAATCCAATTACTCTACTCATCCATAATTGAGAACATACATATAAGTTCTCCATGTTTTTTTCCTTCCAAAATAGTGGAGAAAGAAACTTCCATGTGAATGAAAATTATATTGAAAAGTAGAGTAAATGAATTCCTTTTGAAATATAAACTAAGAGATGTTTTCTAAACACCTCTTCTGTCTAAAGGAAAATATGCTCTATTCTTCTCCTATGAAGAAATCTTGTTTTCCTTTCCTTCTTTCTCTCTCAAAGAGCAGGAGCTAAAGTGAGACCACTAAACTAAAGCGAGATCTCTCATGGATCCTGAGTTGATTCCCACTTTCTCCTTTCCTTAAAAGAGAAACTCATGAATTTATTTAGTCCTCTCTTCGATAACTAATGCATAATCCCTCATTATACATATTCCTATGAAGATAAAGAACAGATCTCCCCTAACCAATGAAGGTGTATGTAGTGAAGAGTGGAGAAAATAAATCCCTAATAAGGGTCAAAGCCCTCTACTAAAATGGTCAGCAATGATATGACATGATACCATAAACACAAGTGTATCCATACTAAAGAGCTATCTATGCCAACCATCCTCTGTGCATGGATCTATACAATCCAATCAAACTGATGGAATTATCCTTTTTGAAAACTCAAAATGAGTATGTGATACCAATGGTGATAAAATCACCTATCACATTCTCTACTGGAAGAATAAACCTTCTCTCTACGAAGGATAACTCCCAATCCTAAGGAGATGTCTACTAAGAGCTCTCCCCTGATCTAGTGAGACATGACGCCATGAATGATGAGTCCTTTTCTCCCTGGCCATAGAAGAAGAGTGCTCAAAGGGAAGTCATTTCCATCGTCCCATACCAGTGAAAACTTCTTCCAATTCACGGTGTCATACCTACACTAAACCGAATATATATTCCATATATATGTAATGGAATATATAGGTGGACTCTCATGAATCCCATATCCTAAAATCATGTCAGTGGACTCAAATGAGTCCCATGTCCTCAAACTAGTTAGTTTGGTTCTAGTCAATATGTGACAATGGATATCCCTTTCTGTTCCAAACTAACTTGTTCCTAGGTACCAAGACTAGGTCTAAGTACTTGTCTGTAGATCCCGATATACATATATATGTATTGGGTACCCCAACTATTCTTGACTAAGGGATCTATGCTCTATACCATAGAGCTAGTGCCATGTCTGTGGCCTTCCTAAGCATCACTCGAATCACACTAGCACCCGTCGATGCTCTCTCATGAAACTCAGCTATGTGATCCCATATAATTGGTTTCCTTAGTAGTGAAGCCAAAATGCTTCACTACTTACTCAAGTGATGTGTATGAGTGAAACTAGTCACTCTTTGGGTATTCATCATGATACCCCATAGTCTCCTAATCATACTGTGAGACTCTTGTGAAGATAACTAAATCTTCACTAACTTGGAGATTATCATAAATGTATCTCCCGTGCATGTATGCAACTTCCTATAACCTATAGGATTGCTTGTGCACATTTCTAATAGTGAAGGTACATGTCCTTCCACTTAGCAATCCTATGGTCTAAAATCCATAAGGATTATGTGTAGGGATCCTGTTTCTAATGAAGTTGCCTTATGATACTATGATGGCACTAAGTCCATCAAACACATGCTTAGAAGCATGCCTACACCTTATTGAAGTTTGCAGAAAGGTCATGTTACTATGCCATAACATTCTTACCTAAAGGCAAGTGCGTATATAATGTCATGCGGTAGGAAAAATTTCGATAGCATTTTCCCAGGAAATGGAATCCCAAAAAATTTTACCAAAAGCTCAGTGGCACACAGGCCAACCAACAACATAGGGTTTGATAGGCCCATGGCATGCACGCCATAAACTCATATATGGACTCCATAACCTGTAAAACATAAAAAGAAATGCTGGCAACAATTCTCTATGTTGTCTAACCATGTACTTTCTACAATCCTCTTTCCTGCAAACAATCAAAAAGTGTACTTCTCGCATGTCAATCCATACTTTAAGAATTTAAACAATGATCAAAATTTGATTTATGCAATCCAATTTATGCATGTACATACAGAACATGCCATAACATAAAGTAAAATGCATGGAGCATAAATCATACGCCCCTGAATGGTTTGGTATTGGAATTGCATGCATCCAATCCTTTTCAACGAGCTTCGAGACCTCTATACCTACCTCTTCAGATCCTAATATAAACTTTGGAGTGTCCGAAAACATCATACCACTTCCCAAAACATAAAGCATGGTCAGGTGATTACCAAAATAATGCAAATTTAGTCAAAAAATGCATTAGTAATCCTTCTTTAGACCTGCAAAAACCACTTTAGGACCTGAAAATGTTCATAAACTGAAATATATAGCATGTGCAAAGAGCTCGAAGTGAAATTACTCAAATCGCCTTCCCGGTTTGAAATATATGGCTCCCGGAAGGTAGTTGCCAAAAACTATTCAGAATTTGCAGACCTGTTCAGACTTGCAAAAATACTTGATTTCCAAAATTTCTTTTAATAAAATGAAAGTAGACCTTGTGCTCTTCGAAACGAGCCATAGCACGTCCAATTTGGAGTCTTCTAGCCCAAGATATAGCCTTTCCAAGCAGAACATGCCAAACTAGTGGACTGTTGGAGGGGCTGGAAAAAGTGTGAAAATGTGATTTTTGGGGTGCCCAAAAGCATTCTTCAATCAAGCAAATCCTAAAATTCTCTCCATAATCTCAGAGAGCAATATATGAAGATGCTTGGGCCTATTTTCACGTTACCAAATCCTCCCTTAGTGCATGCTAATTTGCTCCCCAAAAGAGGCTTAAATCAAACTTTTTGCTTTCATGCAAAAACTTAAATGGGAGCTCTTAGCAAGCTTCTAATCCACTCCAAATATGGATTTTTCTTGGATTTTTTTTCTTCTCCATGGTAATTTATACACCATACTTCATGTACGTATGCACTAATCCATGGGAAGCCTCATAAATGGTCTCTTTTCTTACTCCCAAAAGTGGAGTTCAGGCAAAATTTAACACTTGAGATTTTTTCCAAAAAGTGCGGGAAGGGGGTCTTTGAGGAGCTAAAATTCCTCCTTAACTTATCATTTTGATGAATCTAATGCTTTTCCTATAAAGTCCATACACCATACTCTCACTATATATACTTTTTCCCATCCATCCATAGCCAATACACCTCTTTTTCCCTCTTCCAAAATGGAAATTTCTTAGATTCAGGTCCTGAAATTTTTTCTCAAACAGTGATGAAAGTGGGTTTTGTGGAGCTTGAAACTCCCATCATACTGAGGTATTTTTTAGGTTTTTTTTATGGTATATCAAATTCCATATATTATACTATATATGTGTATGATTTTTCCTACCAATTTATGAAAAATACATCTTCTTTTCCCCTTCCCAAAATGGCTACTTATCCAAAATAGCTCCTGAAATTTATGTAAAAATCATAAAAATATGCTACTTTGGAAGTACCTTAAGCTTATGCTTTCTTCCATTTTGAGGGATTTCTTGACTCTAGATGAGAGTATATACCTCATACTCTCCATACCTATGTTTTCCCTCAAATATCTTGATGCTCAGACCCTTGTTCTTCTCAAAGAGTTGAACCTTTATCTTTTAAATTCCTAAAAATAACCAAAATTTTCATACCTCTGCTTGAGGCGGTATCTCCCCTTCTCAAGAAATCCCATGCAAATGATCCTGTTCAAGAAATCCTCTTGACCATGCAGAGGAGAAGTTCTTGTAGATTGCGAGGTGAGATCCATCTTCCTCATTCTCTCACAGCTCTGGTTAGATGTGAACAACACATCAGTGATACTTCCAGAATTTCGACACCCCACAAGTGCTGCATCTCCTGGACAACGACTTTTATAGTGAATTTTCTTGAAGCTTTAGTTTATGTGGGACCACTTCATGAGAAAAGTCTCAATCATATGCTAGTTTCTACTCTCTCTCAATTGCACGAATCAAAATAATTTGATGAACACCAAAATACATAGCTTTGCCATTATCGTGGATAATGTATGAAGCTCTTCGCTTGCAGGTGAAGCTCTTTGCTCGGAGGTCATTGGGGTAGCACATATATTATAGGCTTACAGAGTCCATTTGTCTCCCAAAAGTGAGCTATAGCTAGGAAGAGTAACGCGATGTCGGAAAGTTTTCCACCTTCTAGTTGATGTCTAGAAAAATTAAAACATGTTTATTGGTTAACTCTAAACCTTCTATTACATTATTGATTAAAAGTTTTGCTTGGAATTTATCTCTTTGTAAGTGTTAACAGGTTCAAATTGATGGAGAAAACATATGCTCATATTAGGGTTTATCCTAAACTGTTCATTTAATTTGTGATTAGGCCAATGAAACATTGAAATCATGGGTATAAGACCCTAGGTTTACATTTAATTATGTGTGTTTAAGTTAAGAACATTAATTCTTGGTTAATGTTAGGGTTAAAGCTAGGTTTCTAAAGGGTTTTAATGGGTTAATGATAGGGTTCAAAAGGATTTTAAGGGTTTTTGGTGTGTTTTAAGGGTTAAAATAACTGACATTTAATTAAATTAATCTATAAATTGAACATTGATTTTTTAAAAATTAAAATATGATTTAATTAGTTATTTTAATCATGTGTGTGAATATATATACTAAGGTATTTAGTTAATTAAAACCCTAAACTAAGCTTAAATTAAATGAATTATTTAATTATGAAAATGTAGGATAATTAAATTAAAATGATAAATTAAATGGATAATTAATTAATGGTGTGTGTGAGTATGAATTTAAAGAATGGTTCATAAAAGATGTGGAATTAAAGTGTGTAAAGAGTGGATCATAAAAGATATGCACTCAAAGTAAATAAAGTTGGTTAAATGAAAGGTATGTGTGGAAAGTGGATGAAAGAGTGATGTGAGTTAGTTGTGTGGTTAAAGTGGTTAAAGTAAACTGAAAAGTGTGGTGGAAATAAATGGGTAAAGTATGGATAAAAATTAAAGCAAGCTCCAAAAGGAGTGGTAGACATAGGACTCTATGTGTGTATATATATGTGTGTTATGCTCTATTTTCCTCTGTTAATGGATGAAAATATTGAATATGTTATTGAAACTGCACATTGCTTCTCAACATTAGAAGAACTACAAATTTGTTATAAAAATAAGTCTAATTCCCATATTCTCATCTCTTCACTTGATGTGTATGCATTAATTCAAGAATATGCCTCTAATATTGATCATGATTATGATGCCTTAGTGGAGACCAAATATAAAACTGTTAGTAAGAAGGTTAAACCCGTAGCACAACCACTACCTAAATTTAGTAATGATACTATAAAGAATGTAAGTCATGAGCCAATCCTTAGAGATCCGACAAAAAATTGGCCATGTATTTACTAAAGACTCCTTAAAACAAATTAAGTTAGATGCTAGTGGTTTCCTTCTTCCAGCACAAAAAGAGTATTTTTTGAAGATTATTGAGCAACATGGAAGAGCATTTTCTCTTGAGCCTTCAGAGATAGGATGTGCAAATCCTAGGATAGTTTCTCTGATGATTATTTTTACTATTTCCCATATTCCTTGGAATTTGCGCCCTATTCCAGTACCTAAAGCTCATCTTCTAGAGTTGATTAGATTACTTAAAGAAAAATTCATATGCATATTCTAGACTCCTCTTCAGGTCCCTATTCAAACCATTGGTTTATTGTGCCCAAGAAGAATGGAAAACTTCGGTTTATCCAAGATCTTCAGCCAGTTAATAAAGTGACCATTAGAAATGTGGGTACAAGTCCAATTGTGGATGAATTTGCGGAAGCGTTTTCAGGCAATTCTATTTATTCAATGGGCGATCTCTACTCTGGGTATGATCAATTTCAATTGGCACTAGAAAGTAGAGACATTACTACCATGAAAACACCTTTGGGCTTAGTTAGGATGTGTACATTACCTCAAGGTGCGACCAATTCAGTAGCACACATGATGAGTGCAATGAATTTGGTTTTACACGATTTCATTCAGCACATTACTATGATCTTTATAGATGACATTCCCATTAAGGCTTGCTTGGAAGAAGAGAAAGATAGCACTCTGGATGATGATGGTTGTCGTAGATTTGTTAAAGCTCATATCCTTGATTGCCAAAAGATCTTTCAACGGTTTATTCAAGTTGGCTTAACATTATCTATAGAGAAATCTATTTTTGGTGTTAATGAGGTCCTTATTGTAGGTCATCTTTGTGGCCATTATGGACGGAAGCCATACCCTCAGAAAATTGACGCCATTAGTAAGATTTCGTAGATATGTCAAAATGTGAGTGAGGTTCGTAGATTCTTAGGAGCTTGCATCTTCTATGTTATATGGATACCACATTTTGCACATGTAGCAGATTGTCTTTATGTTTTATTAAGGAAGAAAAGAAAATTTTTATGGACTGAAAAACATACTCAAGCAATGCGTAGATTAAAGAAGTTATTGCAAGAAGCTCCAATCCTTAAGCGAGTAGATTATACGGATAATAAGCCTATTATTTTGACTGTTGATACTAGCCCTATTGGGATAGGCTGGGTCATAAGTCAAGACGATGAAGAGGGTAAAAGATATGCTGTTGGATTTGGGGCTAAAATATTGCATAGCACTCAAAGACATTATCCACAAATTAAAAGAGAACTTTGGGGTTTAGTCACAACACTAAAGTCTGATAAAGAATATTTTTCAGGAACAAATGTAATTGTAGAGACAGATTGTTTACCGCTAATAGGAATGATCACAAATTGTTCTTCACTAGATATTGCTATGCTTCGTTGGATTGCTTATATTAAATTTATAAATTTGGTTTTAATTCATATTTCAAGAAAATCTAACTCTATTGCTGATATGCTTTCTAGAGCTAGGTACGATGAGAATGATGAAGCCAAATTAGATACTAATACAATTAATTATGATTCTCAAGTATATGTATATGAAAAATTTAATACTGACGAATATGAAGGAGAGTGGCTAGACATTGGGAGGTATCTTAGTACTTTAATTAGATCACCTTCATGGTCTTCAAATAGATTTAGAAATATTAGAAAAAGAGCTTTTACCTTTTTCTTAGAAGATGGACTAATTTGGAGACATGCAAGGGAGAAGATTAAAATGCCACAAAGGGTACTAGGAACTAGGCATCTTCAAATGCAAGTCATGAAAAGCATGCATGATACTTTATGGGCTGGGCATAAAGGATTTGTAGAAACTTATGAAAAAATTAGAGAGGGTTATTGGTGGCCAGGTATTTATGTTAATGTAAAGGATTATGTGAAATCTTGTGATGTATGTCAAGTTCATTCATCAGTTCAACATAGGGATCCACTGCACCCTACATATCCATCGTGTATACACTATAAGTGGGTAGCTAACTTAGTGACCATGCCCAAAGGTATAGATAGGATGAGATACATAGTTCTTGCACGAGAAGATCTTACTAACCATGTTGAAGGCCGAGCTCTAAGATCTAAAACCACTTTCAATATATGTAAATTTCTTCTTGAAGATGTAATTTCAAGATTTGGGTATATAGAAAAAGTAGTAGTCGATAGGGGAGAATTAGATGCGCAAGAGGCTAGAGATTTCTTTGCTAGGCATGGAATTTGTTTAGCTCTTACTACTGCCTATAAACCTGAGGCTAACGGAAAGATAGAAAGAGGGCATTCTCCTATTATTAAGGCGATTTCTAAAGCTTGCAAAGGAGAACTTAAGAATTGGCCGAAATTTCTGCCGTTTGCATTGTGGACTGACAGAATGACTTGCACTAGAACGACGGGATTTATGCTGGTAGAGCTAATGTACTGCCAAAAGCCAATTTTTCCAGTGCATACTCAAATCCTTACTTGGGCTACTCTTCCATGGGAAGATAATCTGTCTACTGAAGATTTATTAGCTCTAAGAATTCAGCAACTTGAACAAGGGAATGAAAGATTAGAAGAAGTTGTAGCTAAATTGAAAGATTTTTTACTTAAATATAAAAAATATTTTGATAAATCACATAGGTTAAGGCCAAAGCCAATACAAATTAATGATTGGGTTTTGATATATGATAACACATTTGATTCTCAGTATGATGCTCATAGGAAATTAAAAAAGCATTGGTTTGGACATTATGTGGTGGTCAAAGTTTATGAAATGGAACGTATGCTTTACGAGAGTTGGATGGTACTCCTATTAAGAATTTAATTGCAGGTAAAAGAGTTAAATTATTCAAACAAAGAAATGAAGAAATTTATGACTTATTATATGATGAAGAATATGATGAATGAATTTTAAATTAATAGAAATGATATATGAATTTTCTTTTAAATATGTTTTTTCTTTTACATGTATGAAGAAACAAGTTTATTTATAAAAACTAATTTTACTTGTGAGTCTAGATGTTGTTGATTGTTAGCAGCAGTTGAAGATGTTTTTTGAACAAATAAACTAAAGAATGTTTTATGATGAAGATGAAGACAAAGAATAACCAGGTGACTTAATTCTAATTATTCGTATTATTTATTTTTTCTCTTCATGCATTTCATAAATAGGATTTTATTTGTTTCTGATATAAAGAGGGAATTTATTAAGATTACGTAAATAATGAACGAGAAATTAAATTAGGAAAATTTATATAGGTGAAAGTCTGATTTAGAGAACTTGTAATACGTTGTGAAGATAGGAGAGTAGAAACTTGAACTGCGACCCCTAGTAAAAGAGAAATTTACTTTATACTAGTAGAATTCTTTACTTTCTGAAACCGTTTAGCGAATGAGATCCTAATTCTAGCTGTAGCAAATTTCTAGATCCTCTACTCTGATTAGGGGTTAAGCCTTTCCCCTTAAACAAAAAAGTTATGAAGAAAAATTAAGAAAAGTGAAAAATGAGAACATCAAGCAGTATATTAATGGCTACTGCAAGATGGGAAAAAGAAAAGAGAGAGAGAAAAAAAAAAGAAAAAATGAAAAAATGAAAAATATGATTCAGTCGTGGTCTCGAAACCACTTCTGAATACTATGCGAGCTATATGAGGTGAAGGTTTGCTACAGAAGAGTTAGTTTGATGCATCTTATAGCAGACGTCTAAGAAATAAAAGAAAGTATACTTCTATAAATTAAATTTTACTTAAGAACAAGGTTAATGGAATGGTAAGTACCTCAATTATCTAAATAGCCTTTATAGGATTTTCTAAATTTGTATTTTTGACCATATGCATTGACTAAAACGATTTCTAATTCATATTTATGTAGTTTTAGAAATTCTCTTCATTATCAGAAACATATCTAGAAATTAGAAGCATTTTTTATAATATTATTTATAGTTAAATTATAGATTTTATCAAAGAATTTGATACTGCTTTACATTGAACTTCAGGTTGGCCCATCGGGACAATGTGCAGGTTTGGTGGGGGCGAATGTCGGAAAGTTTTCAACCTTCTAGTTGACATCCAGAAAAATTAAAACATGTTTATTAGTTAACTCTAAACCTTCTATTACATTATTGATTAAAAGTTTTGCTTGGAACTTATCTCTTTGTAAGTGTTTGCAGGTTCAAATTGATGGAGAAAACATATGCTCATATTTATCCTAAACTGTTCATTTAATTTGTGATTAGGCCAATGAAACATTGAAATCATGGGTATAAGACCCTAGGTTTACATTTAATTATGTGTATTTAAGTTAAGAACATTAATTCTTGGTTAATGTTAGGGTTAAAGCTAGGTTTCTAAAGGGTTTTAATGGGTTAATGATAGGGTTCTAAAGGATTTTAAGGGTTTTTAGTGTGTTTTAAGGGTTAAAATAGCTGACATTTATTCAAATTAATCAATAAATTGAACATTGATTTCTTAAAAATTAAAATACGATTTAATTAGTTATTTTAATCATGTGTGTGAATATAAATACTAAGGTATTTAGTTAATTAAAACCCTAAACTAAGCTTAGATTAAATTAATTATTTAATTATGAAAATATAGGATAATTAAATTAAAATGATAAATTAAATTGATAATTAATTAGTGGTGTGTGTGAGTATAAATTTAAAGAATGGTTCATAAAAGATGTGGAATTAAAGTGTGTAAAGAGTGGATCATAAAAGATATGCACTTAAAGTAAATAAAGTTGGTTAAATGAAAGGTATGTGTGGAAAGTGGATGAAAGAGTGATGTGAGTTAGTTGTGTGGTTAAAGTGGTTAAAGTAAACTGAAAAGTGTGGTGGAAATAAATGGGTAAAAGTATGGATAAAAATTAAAGCAAGCTCCAAAAGGAGTGGTAGACATAGGACTCTATGTGTGTATATATATGTGTATTATGCTCTATTTTCCCTAATGTTTTCCTGACAGGTATCTCCTTCTTCTTTTCTTCTCATGATCAAGGCTATTAATGTCTGCGTACACAATAGAGAGAGGTCTCTGTTTGAGAAAACGCTTTTCATGTCTATGTTTATCTATATGCATACTTTCAATACCGAGGTGGCTTTATAGCTTCTCTGAATGTTTCTTTGTGCATACGCATGCCATGACGATGTGTTTTGGTGACATTCAATGCCAGAGTCTAGATTCATGTGCTTCTTTAGAATTCTGTTAAACTGATCCGGCTTCTTGATCTACTGCTCCTGTAGCCTTCGCAAATAGTATTATAGCTGCGTTTAAATCCTTGGAGTGCTCCTTCACCTGTCCATGTATGTCTGCTAATGTCCAAGCCTTTGGGTTTATTTTAGTGTACCACATCACAGAGAGAGTTTGTTCATCCCTATCGCGTGGACCCTTCTGACTGCATGCAGAGCGGGACAACGCTCAGAAAGCGAGTAGTGAGAGAAGGAGAACAATCATTCCCCTGTGCTCCATGGCGGCTCATCACTGATGGTGGCAGTTGTACTTGTATGCGCACATAGCAACTCGATCAAGAAGTCGAATTGGTCGGCGTAGTTAGCGCAAATATATATATATATATATATATGTGTGTGTGTGTGTGTGTGTGTGTGTAGAGAGAGAGAGAGAGATCCTAGTACAGCTATAGGCAGAGAGAGTTTTTAAATTAGATTGTCCCTTTTCCGCACACTCCTGGCGACGTTCGCACACGCAATTGAAGGTGTTAGAGTGTTGTATATTATCGAATCATGGAAGGTTAAATGGATTTTTCATGTTTTAAATATCCAGAAGGTTTTAATGTGGTTGTGTTTGATCTAGCAGGTGAAGAAGCATGAGGGCATGGATAAGCATGAGGGCGTGGATACAAGTGGATACGCATAAATAAATAAATTCGAAGACTAAATCGAAGACTTCTAGAATAGTTATATTTAGGTTTATCTTGTTGTAAAAGTAGTGGTTCGCTTTATAAAGTGATGCCGTTTGTAAATAAAGTAGTTTTACATAAAAAGATGCTTTTAATAGCGACGGCCCTCATGTAACTTCTATTTTCAGGACGTAATAGAAATAAACCTATAAATACGTGTACTCTGATAGACTCGTCCATCATAGTGCATGGGGGGAGATTGCACCCAATACTGTGTTCAGTCTCGTCTCTTGTTGTCTCTAATTTTCTGTGTGTTTTCTACGTCTGTAATCTATGTATGCGTGTGAGCAAGATCCTGACAACAGTGGTATCAGAGCTCTACACGCGTCCATACGGAGGGTTCTGTTTCCGTTTCTGATTCCGATTCCTGTTCTTGTTCCTGTTCCTGTTTCTGTTTCTGTTCCAGTTCCAGAACTTACGTTTTCACCTACATTTACTCCTTCGGCTTACTCCAAGGCGTCGACTAAGGCAAAGAACTTAGGCAATAACTTAGGCAATACATTGGCAACATTGGCACCCAAGGCTCCCTTGGCGATCGTTGGCTACGCGCGAGGCAATTTTAATTTTGAGTGGCAATAGAGTGGTTTAGATTCCCTAAGGTAGGAAGATTTGAACCCACAACCTCCTACTTTCAAGGGAAGTACTTTTACCACTCCACTCTTTCTTGGAGTTATCACTCAAGTTCTCTCTTCTTAAATTTAACATAACTTGCAGTTTTCTCACTTTTCAAGGCGGCACGGTGCGACCCGACGCAGCGCGTCTCAGGGTACACCTTCTCAGGTACACTTCTCAGGGTACACCAGGGTACATCCAGACAGGGTACATCAGGGTACATCCAAACAGGGTACTTTCTGCTAGGGTACATTCCCTGAGGGTACATCCCGAGAGGAAAGCACTAGCTTAAGGGTCCAAGAGCACCATGGAGGATTACAGTAATTCACCTCTACCCAAAACAACACTTGAACAACAACTAGAGCTTTTGCGGCATGAGCTTCGAGGAGCTCAAAATGAGATCCGACAACGTGATGAAGTCCTCCAAAAGATACAAACTGAGGCAAACAACCTTACGATGGTAGTTGATTTGGAGGTGGGAATCCAAGCTAAGCTTCACACCCTACGGCCTACAACCCTCAACGAGGCTATATCTTTTGCTTATGATGCAGAAAAAGAATTCCAGTCCATAACCAAGTCACTCCGACTACAACAACCACGTCAACGACCATTTTCTGTTAAACCTACATTTCCTATGAAGCATACTTTTAATGCCTCATCTTACCCTAGTTTTCCTCGTTCTCCACAATCCAATTACTCAACTCCACCTGTTGCTTCATCTCTCCAACCAACCAAACCACCTACCCTTCAAACTTAAGCGGTGGATGCCCAACAGAAGCGACCATGAATCACTTGCTGGAATTGTGGTAAACCTGGACATACAAAAATAAGGTGCAGATTGCGAACTCTTCACATGAAACCGGCTATAGCTCAATTGCACAACATGGAGGTCCATAATGAAGAAATTCCTCCTGTTTGGATAGAGGAATCATTGGAGAAGGACTTAAGTACCTTGGGTAACGATATCCCTCTTCACTCTCTACTTTGCATGCAGGGTACAATAAATAACAAACTAGTTAAAATTCTACATGACGATGGTAGTTCACATGACTTCATTTCACATTTATTAGTGCAAGAACTTAAATTACAAATGTTTCCTTTCTTGTATAAAGTGAAAGCTTCATTTCAGGGTAGTCGTTATAATGTAACACGAGAAGTGCAAGATGTTACGATTAGCATAGGCCCATATGTTGATTCATGCACATTTTTTATTGCACCTTTGCAATCTTACGATGTTATATTAGGTATGCCTTTTTGTCACCATTATAACCCACGTATTGACTACCATACGCATACCTTTAAGTTTGAATTCAAAGGTCAAATCATTACTTGGTTTGCACGGCATGATTTCCAGCCGTTTCCATTGATTAGTCACACTCAAGTAAAGCGTGCATTTAGGAAAGGATTCAACTCATGCATTGTTTTTGTCAATATCATCAATGATTATACTCATACACTTCCTGGTGCATATAAACCTTTCATGAGTATTTATAAGGATTGTTTTATGTCTGAGTATCCCTCTGAACTACCACCATCTTGAGGATCCTTTGACCATAGCATAGATTTAGTCCCTGGTAGTTCTCCTCCTCATAAAGCACCTTATAGACATGGCCCACTACACCAAAAGGAAATAGAAAACCAAGTAAAAGACCTACTATAGAAAGGACTTATAAGGCCTAGTTCTTCCCCATTTGGAACACCAATTCTCTTAGTAGAGAAGAAGAATAAAACTTATCGAATGTGCATTGATTATAGAGCCCTTAACAAGATTACCATCAAGAATAGATACCCTATTCCTCGAATAGATGATCTCTTAGATAAGTTATGAGGAGCTCATGTCTTTAGTAAAATTGATCTTAAATCGGGTTACCATCACATTCGTATGACACAAAGTGATATTTTTAAGACTGCATTTAGAACTCAAACTGGCCATTATGAATTTATGATAATGCCCTTTGGACTTACTAATGCCCCTGCGACATTTGCACGGATGATGAACAATATTTTTCTTGATTACCAAGCTTTTGTTCTTGTATTCTTTGATGAAATACTTGTTTACATTAAAAATGATAGTGAACATGAAAAGCATCTTGAAACAATTTTTCATTTGTTACGAGAGAACACACTTTATGCTAATCCTGAAAAGAGTTATTTCTTTCAGCGTAAGCTAGAATATCTAGGACATATTATTTCAAGTGAAGGTGTGCATGTGGATCCGAAAAAGATTAGAGTTATAGTAGAATGGCCTACACCACAATCAATCAATGATGTTCGTTCTTTTCTTGGGTTGGCTAGTTTCTATAGGAAGTTTGTTTGAAATTTTTCTTATTTAGCATTGCCTCTTACCTTGTTGTTGAAAAAGAAAATAAAATTTGCATGGGGACTTACTCAATAACAGTCCTTTGAAAAACTTAAACAAGCACTTTCACATGCACCTCTTTTACAATTACCTGATTTTTCACAATCATTTCATGTTGTTGATTTCCACTTATGCATCTGATTTGTATTTTTCACGTGCATGGCATGACTTCAACAATGGTGCATCTTTATCTGATGAACATTATACATTTCATAATGGTTTTCTTTATTTTCAACATAGATTGTGCATAACCCAAGCTTTTAAAGATTGTCATCAAAGAAATGCATGAACCATCTTACATGGGTCATCGAGGCATACAAAGCACCATTTCTGTCTGCAAAGATTTCTTCTTTTGGCCACACATGGAAAAAGATATTGCACATTATGTTCCTCAGTGCATTGTATGTCAACGTGTAAAGCGTCATCATGGTAAACCATTTGGATTATTAATGCCCCTTCCCATTCCAAACACACCATGGGACACATTTCTATGGATTTTATCACCGGTCTTCCAAGCTGCAAAATTATTCATAAAATGCATTTTCCCACATCATGGATTTCCTAAAGTAATGCTATCTGATCGTGATGTTAGATTTTAACATTGTTTTTGGTAAAAAGCTTCCCACTCCCATGTCCCTCACCCAAACCGTCATTCTGATGGCTGATTTTATTGCTCAAGCTCACGTTTCTAATTCCTGAGAAAATCATTGATCATGATGTCACTACTACACGCACAGGTACTCAATAACACATTAATGTAACAGCTCCATGAATATTTCCATGCATGTGATTTTACATGGCACATGCCTATTCTTTTCATTCAGTGATGAAACATGTGACTGGCCATCCATGTTTATTCTTTTATCAACTGAGGTCAGTTGCTTGTTCAAATGAGGGGAATGTTATAACTTATGGAATATGTTGAACAATGCATTGTTGGAGTGTAACATGGAATATGTTGGCCAATGCATTGTTGGATTGTAACATGGAATATGTTGAACAATGCATTGTTATTGTTGGAGTGTAACATGGAATATGTTGGCCAATGCATTGTTGGATTGTAACAACATGGAATACGTTGGCCAATGCATTGTTGGATTGTAACATGGAATATGTTGAACAATGCATTGTTATTGTTAGAGTGTTAAATTATTTTATCAATTGAGGTCAGTTGCTTGTCAACTGAGAGGCATGTTGTATATTAGCGAATCATGGAAGGTTAAATGGATTTTTAATGTTTTAAATATCCAGAAGGTTTTAATGTGGTTGTTTTTGATCTAGCAGGTGAAGAAGCATGAGGGCATGGATAAGCATGAGGGTGTGGATACAAGTGGATACACATAAATAAATAAATTCGAAGTCTAAATCGAAGACTAAATCAAAGACTAAATTGAAGACTTCTAGAATATATTTAGGTTTATCTTGTTGTAAAAGTAGTGGTTCGCTTTATAAAGCGATGCCGTTTGTAAATAAAGTAGTTTTACATAAAAAGATGCTTTTAAAAGCGACGGCCCTCATGTAACTTCTATTTTTAGGACGTAATAGAAATAAACCTATAAATACGTGTACTCTGATAGACTCGTCCATCAGAGTGCATGGGGGGAGATTGCACCCAATACTGTGTTCAGTCTCATCTCTTGTTGTCTCTAATTTTCTGTGTGTTTTCTGCGTCTGTAATCTCTGTATGCGCGTCAGCAAGATCTTGACAACATAGAGAGAGAGCGGCGGCTAACTAAGGCATGACTTGCTCAAATATGCTCGATCTCCTTTACCACAGGTTCACGAAAGCTTCTGGAACAAGCTTCTCTACTACCATGAGCCGACATCCAGAGGTCAAGTGGGCTCAACAGTCAAACAAAATCTAACTTACAGTAGAGCTGCCTGATGCCAAGAATCCCAATGTTAAAATAGAGCCTGAGGGAAAGTTCACTTTCTCTGCCACGACCGGACTTGAGGATGTTTTTTATGAGTTGGATTTCCAGTTATTCGATAAAATAAATGTAGAGGAGATTCAAGATCAACTTTATTTAGTGATTCCCACTTTTGTGAATATGTTTAGCATGAGCTTTTTTTAACAATAGATTAGCATATGTTGATGTTAGTTTATGAAAGAATGATAATATCCAAGTGAAATTATGTAAGAGTATGGATGTCATGAATGCATGTATACATAAGTAAATGCATAAAAGAGTGAGTTATTTTGTGTTAAGCCTAAGTTCAAGTTTACAAATGTATGTTAGAATGTGTTTTAACTTCTATTAAGCATGCATGTGAATGCTTTAATGAATGCATGAGCATATGCATGTGTAGCTAAGCTTAAGCCTATATAAGTATGGATATGTAAGCATGCATAGATATAATATAAATGAACGTATTAGAGTACATGTATGTGCTTAATATGTGCATGTCATGCATGAATATGTTGGGGTGTATAAGTATGAGAAGTGTATGCAATAAACAAGTATGTGTGTATGAGAAATGTTTGTATTAGCTTATGTTAGCATACATGAATGTATGGATGATTAGCATGTATGGGTATGATTGGAACAATGAATGCAAGCATGGGTAAATATTGAAAATGAGTATACATGTTAGGAGCATATAGGAATGGATGAGCATGATTGATACATGTATGAGTACTTAGTGACTTTAGGCATGTGTAACATATGTATAAATATTTTTTAGCATGCATATTTGAATGAAAATGATTTATTGAGATATACTTATGTTTCGAATGTTTTTTGCAGACATTAAAAGAAGAAGTGTCCGAAGAGCATTGCGAAAGAGTAAAGAATTCAACAATCCTGAGATCCATCAATCTTATAAAAACCTAATGAAGATTATCTTTGATCAAGCTATTTGTATAGGAATCACTAGAATTTATCATCCTTTTAGATAGATTTTATCATTTAGAAAGATTTATCTATAGCATTGTAAACACCTATTCTTGTTATTAGCATTAATTCAATTACTATTTCCATTTATCTTCATTGTCGATGTCTACAGAGCATTCAATTGAATATAAAAGTAATGCAACTATAGAAGTCCAAGTAGAAGTAGTTCAGGACAAAATTATGCACGAATCTTTAATCTCCATATCTTATGATCATTGTCTTACTCGGTTTTTAACATTATTTTCGATTGCATCTTCCGAACCTCAAGATAGTGAAGATTCATTTCCACCACCTCTAATTAGACATACACAACCACAACATATTGAAAACCAAGAAGAAGAAATTATTAAAGAAGACATAAGTGAGGAACTTGATTTTACCTTCATCTCAAGAAGCTATTGATAGGTATAGGGAAGCTCAACCATACGGTCCTTAGGAGTATAGAGTGTTAAGCTTACCTATTAGATATTTCTTAGATTTTTTATAGTTTTATAAATTTAGAATTATTTAGAATTTCATTTACCCTAGTCGTAAAGAAAAATATACCTAATTGACCTGAGTTTGTCTCAATCACCTTGCGTGTGCCGAAGGATTTAGCGGTTGACTTGATCCACCAGCCGTATGTTCGCAACTTCCCGACAGTGACGTATTGTGAAAGACAGGTAGAGTAAGCATCCAAAGCACCTTGGCTTATTGGATAAGGCCTTCACCTCCAAACGGGCAGGTCGCGAGTTCAAGCCCTCCAAGCTTTGCATGCGTGTATGGCTGGGATCGACGCTCTGATACCAGTGTTGCCTTTTGCTCCGTACTGTTGAGTTGTCTTCTGCTCCATCTGCTTGCGGACTCACACATAGGGATCTGATGGATTCGTACTGCCCGACCACGTCCGAGCTGTCTCATTTCTTATGTGAGTGTCTCATATGACACTCATTAATCTCTCTACCTTAAATTGGTATCCCTCACTCCTAGCCATGTGGCATTACATGCCCATCTAACATAAGGGATGTTCTCACCATGAGATATGACCACCATTAGATGTGACACTTTAACTCTAACACAGTAGGAGATTCCAAATGATATAATATTTGAACAATGCAAATAGACACTCGTACCTTTCCAATGAATAGTTTATCAAAAGTATTGGAGTTTTGAGTAGGGAAAACTAAGCTTTGCAATTTTTCTAACTTTGGAGATAATGACATAGAGAACAAGGGAAGTGAGCAAGATGTATATCAAATCTGATTGTAATCCTCTCTAACATAAAGTACAAGTACATTGAGTGATTATATACATTCTTTGACGTTTCCTCGTGGTATTCCACTACTCTTAATGGCCAAAATAGTATCAAAAAACTTTGCGAGAATAGTTAGTCGTGACATATCTCCTTTCCCTACAATCTAGGAGATAAGAAATCAAATTCAATTTGGTCTTCAGTTTTGGTAGGAGATTCCAACCACTTTATTCATGGCTTTAGACCTCATATTACATTTCCAAATAATGCGTAAAAACATGAATAACTACGTGAGTATACAAAGATGTGTGAGAGGCCTTATGATTGGCCATAAGACTATAGTATATTTCAAGAAATGAACTTTAGCTTGTCCACCATGGGTCCTTCTTCAAGCATGGTGATACCTTCTTGTTCCATCAACTACTCATAACTCCTTGAAATTGGGTATCAACACCATTTTCACCCTCAAAAAATAGGATATCAAAATATCTCTAAGCTTTTTATTTTGTAACCTCAAAATAAGACATACCATTGACATTATGGCTGATGCATAAACCTATAAAGTGTCTCATAACAATCATCAATCCTTTGTTTACATTTTTAGGGACTCAATACACCAAGACCAACCAAATCCCCATTGTTTCAATGCAACAAAGAAATAACTTAGATACCAATCCCCTCATTATGAAGTAAATCCTTGCTAGGTGAGCTGAGGATGAAGACCTTTGCCATGGAATATGCTCTTTTAAGTGTACAAGCGTCCATGCTTGGTCTTTCAAGCTATCAATGCCTACATCTTCTTCTTTTTTTGATGGTGTGCTCCTCTTTCCCCTTATTGGAGGTCAATGCCTTTACAAGATGAACGAGCCTTGAAAATAAAATCTCCACAAATTGACCTACTCTCGTGACTTATTGAAAGCACCCAGTGTAATCCTAACTAGAACTTTTGAAGTGAAAGTCCATGACTCAAGGCCTATGTGGATTGGCTTGATGTGAATCCCAAACGTGAAAAATAAAGAAAATTCCCTAGATACATGTGTTATTCTTTGAAATTTCAAGCCTACAAAAAAAACGAAGATTGAATATAGAACTCTCTTAATGAAAAAATTATTGTCTTTTTATTTTTTGAAAGTTCAATCATCAACCTATTCTTTCAATTATGCTTGAAATTGAAAAGAACAACACATTTACCCTAAAGATCTCTCATATCTCCCATTTTTAGGGGCTTAACATTAGGTCAGAGTCCAAGTCACGAACGTTGTGAAATTGAAAAGAACAACACATTTACCCTAAAGATCTCCCATATCTCCCATATCTCCCATTTATGGGGTCTTAACATTAGGTTAGAGTCCAAGTTATGAACCTTGGACCT
The DNA here is from genome assembly GCA_020310875.1 of Ceratopteris richardii. Classification (NCBI taxonomy): domain Eukaryota; kingdom Viridiplantae; phylum Streptophyta; class Polypodiopsida; order Polypodiales; family Pteridaceae; genus Ceratopteris; species Ceratopteris richardii. The sequence continues at coordinate 88,454,321 of CM035429.1, forward strand.
CACTTGAGGGTCCAAGGTGTCACCACTAACTAGGGATTCCCGACTTGAGTACTATCTTGACCTGAGATCATTCGGCCAAAAGGAAAAAAAAGTACTATCCCTTTTTTCTTTGAGTACAATGAATTGGAAAAACACACACACGACCTGCTAAGATGGGTGTCCAGAAAATACTATCTTTTTTAATTTTATTATTATTATTTTTTTAGTGGAGGTTCAACCTACTAAGATGGGTGTTTAAAAAATGCTTTTTTTAAAAAATTTTATCATTATTATTTTTTAATGAAGGTTCAGCCGAAGTTTTCTCCCCGCGCTTTAACTTTGAAAGTGAAACTCTACAAGTGAATGGGCATTGTACCTACGGGACCCCCCTATCCCACAAAGGAGGGGTTAGACAATGTTACAACATTAAAACTGATTTGATTGGCCAAAATCATACATGTCCAGTCTGAAGATTAAACCTCCACCTCAAGAGACCAAAACTCAACCAAGTGACCTACGGACGTAGACCAAAAAAAAAAAAAAAAAAAAAAACAAAAAAAAAAAAAAAACTATTTTCACTTGAGGTCAATCGGCGATTATAAAGCCGCATTATTCCCACTTATTTAAAGCCCTCGATGCGATAGTAAAGTTTGTTGACGAATCTGTGCATAAACACCAAGCGAATTCTCGAAGTAACTCAGATTCTCGAAATTCGGGGGTTCATCTTTGTTATTCTGTGCTCGCAATTGGCAGTTTACAACACAGGCGATGGGGAGAGACCAAAGCTATGCGAAACGAAGACGTAGTCCTCGTAGTAGAAGGAGCAGGAGCAGAAGCCGTTCTCCTTACCCAGATCTTCGCGACGATGGGAAATTGAAGGCGCGGCATAGACAACGTCACAGAAGAAATCGGAGCCAAAGCAGGAGCTGGAGTCCTGATCAAGGTCGAAGTAGAAGCATTTCTCCATCCAGATACCACAGTATGAACGGTTCACACCGTGGCGAATATAATAATGGTTATAGTGTCTCGAATGATAGATTCAACCATCATGATCGTGAAAATGGACACAGAAGAGGTGCTCAAAGACTGTCGAGCCGCAGTAGAAGTAGGAGCAGGAGCCCGTATGGATACGCACATTATCATGAGAACTCTCCTTCACGGCCACAAGGTAAGCATAGCCCTCGATCCAGCAGAGATGTTCCTGATTACCTGAATGGACATGGGGGTAGAAGAAAACAAAGTGAACGGCCAGGTTCTATAGAAAATATAAGGAGGCACACCTATCGCGATGATGATTATGGTGGCAGGTCCAGTCCTACGTATTTGCCCTATAGTGTTCCCGAGTGTGAACGTGCATCTAATCGAGATCGTGGAAGAGAAATTGATTATGACAGTGATGATAAAGGTTTAGAAAATTTGAGTCCTCATGATTACAGGATGGTGAAACGTGAAAAGCTGAGGAAAAAGATGGTTGCTTGTATATGGAGAGTTACACCAAGCCCTCCTCGGGATATGAATGGCCATTCCGGAGGAAGCCATGAAAAAAAAAATCTGGATGAGAGAGATGCAATGGTGTCCGCAGATTATAAAATTGACACTTTTGGGCTTACTAGTGTAGTCACAGGTAGGAAAGAGCCAATTGAGAATCAAATGCAGAATATGGAGGATAAAATTACAGCTGCCAAAGATGTAAGCCCTGGAAATTCTTCCTCAAATGAAAGTTCTGATGCCAGTAGTTCAGAGGATGACAGACATAGAAAGAAGAAAACAAAACAGAAGAGGAATTCATCTCCCAGACTTCACAACCAGAAGAGGTATGCAGTGAAAGCAAGCTCTAGTGGAAGTGGCACAGAATCTTCTGAGACCGAAAGCTCTGGCTCTTTAAGCGATGATAGACGCTCTCGAAAAAGGAATAGTAAAAGAAAAGATAATGTGAAAAAATCTATGACAAAGCAGAAAGCTTCAAATTCTCGAAGCAAAAGAAAAGGAAAATCTCATAAAAGGCATCATGTCTCAAGCTCTGATGGGAGCAGTGGCGATGAAGAGGAGGAGATCAATGGGCAGGAGAAGGCAAAGAAGTCTCCTCCCAGACATGAAAAGGTAAGTTCCTCTCAATCCTCAGAGGAGGATTCAAAGGGTAGTCCGTCAACACATTCTGAGGGAGAGACAGAGAAAGATGAAGATAGTGCGTTTGAGATTGATGAGGAAGCTCTGAAATTCAAGGTATTGCTCGAGGCACAGAAAAAATCAGCTGCAACACTTGACAATGAACCTATGGTTGGGCCTGCCCCAGCTCCAAAGGCAGAAGGTCACATCAGTTATGGAGGCGCTCTTCGTCCAGGAGAGGGAGATGCTATTGCACAGTACGTGCAGCAAGGAAAGCGTATTCCAAGAAGAGGAGAAGTTGGCCTTTCTGCAGAAGAGATCCAAAAGTACGAGAGTCTTGGATATGTCATGAGTGGCAGTAGACATCAACGTATGAATGCAATTCGTATCAGAAAAGAAAATCAAGTTTACAGTGCTGAGGATAAAAGGGCACTGGCAATGTTTAATTATGAAGAAAAAGCAAAAAGAGAGCATCAGGTTATGTCAGATCTGCAGCGTCTGATTCAGAGGCACATTGGAGAGGACCCTGGCCCAACTCATGACCCATTTGCTGCAAAACAATCAGATCAAGCAACTGATGCTTGAGTTTACGATGACATTCATCCATGGTGTGTTGTTTTTTTCAATATGTTGCATTATTGTATGTCGTGTCTTTACCTTGTGCTACTGAAAACTGGCTCTCTATTTTTGTTTCAAAGCTCTTATCCTTGAAAGTGAACTTGGCGATGTTGCCACATTATCATCATGTATAAAGTCACTTGAAAAACAAATTGTGGTGCAGCACTCTCATGTAAGATGTCTAGTGATGCAAAGGTGATTTTTGTTCTGCCAACTTTTGATTCTCTTCATGGAGTTCTTCTTGTATGTTTGTAGACGTACTTGCCTCTGTTTGTTTATAAGCATTGCTTTAATGTGTGATATATGATAATATGATGGCTTGTTTGATGCAATGAGCTATGATGATTCTTGGTTGGAGCACTCTCTCTCTCTCTCTCTCTCTCTATATATATATATATATATATATATATATATATATATATATATATATATATATATATATATATATATATATATATATATATATATACATATATATATATATCTATCTATCTCTCTCTCTCTCTATATATATATATATAAATATAAATATATATATATATATATATATATATATATATATATATATATATATATATATATATATATATATATATATATATATATATATATAAATATATATATAAAATTAAGAGAAATGTGAAGTATGTATTATCTGAGCACTTGATTGGATATGGTTTCCTGTGGATTTAACTTTTATGTTGATTATACTCGTGGTTGTAATCACTACATGTCAGCTATGAATAAGCGACTGTAACCTGATTACAATCTTATGGTTGTAATTACTTGTTGATTGAATGATTGATATACTTCAAACATTGCACTTAGTTATTAATTAGGTGATGTCTGTTGGATCCATAGTAAATTATGCGAGACTGTTGTACTAGTGGATACTGGCTCGATTCAGCACTAAGATAGCTAAAAATGATATGATTTGCAAAAACTTTAATTTCTAATGACTCTTGGATGAACGATAGTTTTGGATTACTATGCACTTCTTTTAGCTAATGGAAATTTGACTAGTGGCAGTTTGGAACAAGCCAATGAGACTTGGTGTTTTGAACCATGGTATAGGTAGCTTCATTCAATGTAATTTTTCCTTTTACTATTGTCTGCATCTTGATACAGTACGTTAGATCTGGGAGATCACATTAGCTTCTCTAAATTTTTGATATGATACATGGATTACAAGAAGAGGTTTTGGCTCAATACACTTATGATGCAGTTGCATATTATCTAGTATCTTGAAGGATTTTGACTAAAACTTTGTAACTAGTGAAAATGCTCTCCTTATAGAGCTTAAATAGAGGTCTACTAATAGTAGTTCCCTTTCGACATAGTATTTAGATAACAAAATACCATCTTGATCTATTTAGGGATTGTTGTGCATGTCAAATATGATGATTGAAAGGAAAAAGGGCTACCATATGAAAAGTTTGTGGGACATAATTTGTGGTACGATTTAAGGTGTAAATAGCTTTCTTTTTGAAATTTTGAATGTAATGTCTGATAAAAGTATAGCTACGCTTGGCTGTTATTGGTATTATATTGGTTTGAACAGGAAACTACATTTATTTCTAGGAAGACTGTTTCAACTATGGAAGCCATATGTTATATTTAGATGGGTGACTTTAAACGCTACGGGGAAAGTTATTTTGAACACGGAAATTAGATTATTTTCGTTTACAATTGTTTTTCATTCATAAAAATGGAGTAATTAGGGATTATCTAAGTAATGGTATCGAAGTCTTTTGTGACTTTGATAAAAGCTTATGACATTGTTTATGATAATCAAAGATGATGATTATCAAAAATAATCTTGATAATGATAAAAACTTGGTTAGTAAATATGGAACATGTATTTATTTTGAAAAATGGTCTAAAATGTATTAGTTTTAAATTTTGTTTCAAGATGAGTAAGAAGGATAAGCTCAGCTCTTTTGGCAATCTTTATAAATTATGTTTGACATAAAAATATTGAAAGGTAAAAGATGGTAAGAGAGAAACTTGAAAGTCTAGATGTGAAGGCAAATATGGGTTTCATTTGTTAAAAGTATATCAAGAAGGCATTTTACCTTTTTTCCCCCAATGAGGTCGTTGGAAAATTGCAACCTTCCACAAGGAGGTACATGATATTTCAGAAAAGGAACTTTATCAAGTCAATAGGTGGTCAAAGGCTGGTCAAACTTGGTGAAAATAGCAAAAAACGACAGGATTTTTTACTCTCTTCAAGATCAATCCAGTGATATGTGAAACATAGCATTTGGAGCAGATTTTGAAGGTCAAAAGTCAAACTCTAATTTCTGGTCAAAGTAAAAGATTCATTAAAAGTCAATTAAAAAGTCAAATAAGAGCTGCCACTTGTCATCGTCCTATTGTTTTTGATACTAAAAACAAAATATTATTAATAATAATAAATAAATAAAATAAGAACCACGAAGAGGCAGCCCACTTTTTTTGCCGCGTTTTGCAGTTGACTGCTCTTTCAGCTTTTGAGTTAATTTTTCGTGAGCTTTTGGTTGGAGAGTTTTAACTTATATAAAGAACACCTCATGGGCTCATATATACACTTATATCATAGCTCTTTGAGGCTTCCTACTTTGAAGATCTTGGAGCTACTTTGAAGATCTTGTAGCTTTCATTGTAATTTAGTTCAATTTTTTGGGCAATTTTAACTCTTTGCCATATCTTGTGTACACTCTTTCTCTCTCTCTATCTTTATTGTCGCTTCCTTCTCTCTCACTTTGTCTCTATATTAATTGTGGACCTTAAATTCCAACAGAGGTGGCTTCTTTAGGAATTAAGAAATGGTTTTGAAACGTTAAGTTGGCATTATTATGGTGTTTGGTTTTGAAACGATAAGTTGGCATTATTATGGTGTTTTGTGATTTCTTTTCTAAGAGCTCATATGAACTATCATAATAACACCTTTTATGAAAAGTTAAAACAATGTTTCAAAGTTACAAATAGTAATGTTTTTATTAAATGCTTTATAACTTGTTCATATGATATAGTTGAGTGTTAACACTAGTTTTCTAATAGGATACCTGAGTGTCCACTGTCTTGGGCACTTAAAGTGTCTTGTGATTGCACAAGATGGATTTTTCTAGAACAATCATTCATGTTTTAATTGCAAGGTAAATTTCTGTTGATAGGCAACACCATTTTCTTTTATATAAAAATAAGTGTTACATATGTATTGTAAAAGTAAAAAAAAAAAAAGGGAAACTGTTAAAACTTTAGAATACAAGATATAGTAAGCTGCAGCTATTGAATCAAGAATTCACACGTTGATTAAGCAAGAGTAAGCAACAACACACAATGTTTCGAACCATTTGGCAGAAGAAGATTAATTTGCAGCATGGAGCTGCCCTTGAGCTTTTCCATCCATTGTCTTCAAAAAGGTGATCACTTTGAGGCTGAAAGGTGGTTCTCTATTCTTCGTGTTCTCTTCTTTTCTGCATTGAAACAATGGATCGCTCTCATTTGCTTGTAAGAGAGATTCAAGAGAAGTGGCATGCTGCTGTTAATCAACCATCAGACACATTGCATGCCCATTTTAATTTGAAGTTAGTGGGCGGCTATATTCACCTACCGACCATTGAGTTCGGAGTGGAATTGGCAAATAACTCTTTCCCTTCTTCATTGGAGGAACATAAAGGTAAAATAACAAAATATGATGCTAAAAAGAAATATTTTAAGTTTCTTTTGAGAGTGATAGCTCTAAATTTTTGCTTCCTTGTCATGTTGTTATTCCTAATCTTCTTGGTGAGGAAATTGTAGGCAACGATGCTTGCGAGCACAATGCAAATGACAATATTTATATTTCAAAAGTTGAAGACTAGCCAACGGGTCAACCGGTGGTGGAGGAAGTACTCGATACGCTATTGGTTTCGTGAGAAGATCCTCGAGATGAGTTATGTGAGCCGAACCCGGGTTTGGTTCCATGGTTTGGCCAAAATCGTTTAAGTTGGAAAGCCCTTCACCGAAGTCTTAGTGAGTAGGGCTATAATTGTCCTCCCCTTCCATGCTTGAGGGGGAAGAAGAATCTTTGGTTCGACCCAAAAGGAACTACACATTTGGTTTTTAGGCCCACAATCGATCTAGGATTGAGGAAGAAATAGAGACAAGATGAACAATATACAACACGTGAGAGAGAGGTAAAGAGCCATGATCCAAATATAATCATTTTATGCATAATATAAGTTACAAGATATCATAGAAGATAAGATCCTTGATATACAAGCCGTTCATGAACTTTGTAAATCTCCAAAAGCTGAATATGATCTTCTCCACAAAAAATATGTAAGCTATTACACACTTTGAAGTTGATGAATAACTACCATCGTTCCATCTCCTCCAAGTTGACGAAGACCACGCCCCCAACACTAGCTCATGCTTGAAGCGCACTCGTCATGATTTGTATGATCTTAATGATTTGTTTATATAGATTCTCTAGCCCATGGCAAAAAAGCTTAAAAAGCAAGTTTCTTGGAAAAGCTTGGCACAAGCATACTAATGGCCATGGATGATTTTTTTTGCAACTTTAGTTAGGGTGGCAAGGAGCTTTTCAGTGTGTCGCATGGATTATTGTAAGCCCTTGGATTATTATTATAATATGTGATGAGGTTGTGACATGTGTTACTTGCTTTTCAAACTTAAAAAAAATTGCTTTTTAATATTGACCTGAAATTAGGGTTTGACTTTTGACCTAGACATTGTTGCCAAACATCAAGTGCTACAAGAATATCTAATAAAAGTTTTAGCCAATATTTGACATGTCACTTGTTTTTCAAACTTAAAAATTTTCTCTTTTATATTGACTTGAAATTAGTGTTTGACATGGGTAGAATGCTCTTATCATTGATGTTCACTTCAGATCTCTCTTCGTCGGGGTCCACTTGGGCCACAAAAAAAAAAAAAAGCTTTCTCCTTGGTTTTGAGGGTTTTTTCCACTTGCTTTGCCATCACCCATCGCTTTGGTCTTCCAAGATATCGCACTCTTCTTTGTTCCATTTTCTTGATTTTCTCTAGGTGTCTTAACACAAGATGAGCCAGGTGTCTCCACACTAGGGCTCAGGGGGAAGTAAGAGATGGACTTGCAAGCTATGTGGCTATAGTGGATCCGGTGGAGCCGATAGAATTAATGCACATCTTGCAAAGTTTAGTGGCATAGGGGTTACATCTTGCAAAGAGCCAATGCTTGAAGCTATCAAGGAAGAGATATTGGAATGGGTAGCTCAAAAATCTCAAGGTAGAAGGAATGCACCTTCACAATCTCAAGCTAGATCACATGCAAATAGTTCACATGGCTCATGTGATCTCCCAACTCAAGCATCTCAAGCTTATGAGCCCATAGACATTGACATAGAGCACGGGCCACCAAGAAAAAGTACAAAAGTAGAGCACGATTATCAAGAGCACCCACATGGCTCTCTTGGAGGAGCCTCCATACGTGCTAGTTTACAAAGAAAACGTAAACAAGAAGCCATCATGAAGGCTTTTATACAATGTGGGTTGTCTTTCAATATTGCATGGACACTGGCATGGAGAAATGTCATTGAAAAAGGTATCTTTGTTAGGCTACCGGTGGGAAGGGCCTACCTATAAAGAATTGAGGACAATGGAGCTGAAAAGAACAAGGAAGCATGAGAGAGAGAGAGCTTAAGCCCATGAAAGAGACATGAGCAAAGTATGGATGCACAATCATGTGTAATGGATGGACACACAGTAGAAAGAGGAATGTGTATAATATTTTGGTGCATTGTTGCAAAGGGATCATGTTCCTTTGAGCCATAGATGCATCCATAATACATAAAAATCGCAATTTTTTTGCAAAAAAAAAATCGTTCTAATCGTTAACGATTTAAATCGTGAAAATCGTGATTTTTTTAAATCGTTGCCTTACAAATTTTTCGGGTAAAAAACCCTGATTCATATGAACTTAACCCATCCTCATTATCTCAACCTTGGATATTTTTTGCGCACAACTACGTTGGATCTTGGGGCCCGCTTCTTTTCAAAAGGTGAACTTTGAAGTCCTCGAGCTGCAAGGTATAACTCAAGTTAGTATGATGTATGATGTATCATGCAGCTTCATGCTTTATTCATCCATTTAGATTCTATGTCTAAGTTAGTGGTTAGTAGTTACTAGTTAATAAGTTACTAATACATAATACATTGTATGATATTACATGTATCATGTATGCACATTGCACATTGCAATGTGCATTCAAATTTCATGCATACATAACACATGTATGTATAATATTATATATATGACTAATATCATATATAACACATTGACACATCATAACATACATGCACATTGCATATATGACAAATGTATATAGTTACTAGTATATAGTATATACTATATATAAAGAGTCTAGAGTCTAGACTCTATACTATGTATTTAGTATTTACTAATATCATGCATTTTGAAATTTGCACATGCCACACACACACATGTGACATCACCCACACATCTAGTACATACATACAAATATAAAATGTACATGTGTCATGCACATTGTGGCTTGCTTTAGCATCTTTCATGATTCATGCTTCATGAATTTTAGTATCTACTCTCTAGAAATTTGAAAGTTGAAACTAATGAAGTTTTATGTTGTTGTTTGTTCTTATTTCAGCCTATAGGTTTCTCTAAAAGATGGGTAGGCTGCCCAATCCTATTCGCTCTCATGTGCAAACCATCGGACCAAATACATGGAAGTGCAAGTATTGTGAAGGTACTTTCACAGTTTTAGGCTCCCGTGTAAAAGCTTATTTGCTTGGGCTTAAAGATGGTAGCATTGGGAAACGCACAAAAGTGCCACCCAAAATTTTTGATGAGCTGATGGCAAAACTGCAAGTCAATAAAGGAGTTGGTAGTATTGTGGAAGAGATGCATGAGGATCACAACATGAGGGATTGAGAGAAAAGGATTCAGTAGGTACGTCTAAGATTGCATGAAGTGAAAGCAAAGGTTCATGGCCTCGATCCTCCGCACCATCAAATGTTGAAGTAAGTTAAGTGAACACTTCATATGATTTTCCATCTACTAATATTTTTATGAAAGCAAGCTTGCAAAAGAAAGCAATGGAAATGACCACACATGAGATGATTAAATAGAGATTGATAAATGCTACCAGCAAAATAGGGGCACCATGGCAAGGACCATAAGCACAAGCATAGTTGTTTCTGATCGGTTTCTTACTTCTGACTTCTGACTTCTGATTTCTGACTTCTGACGTTTAACCGACGTCTGATGGGTAAGGATAAATGTTTCTGACGGTATCTGACGCCGCCAAAAGTTTTTTCACAAAAGTTGCAAAAAAAAAGAGTACAAATATCTCGACTACATATTCCCATTCTCTACCAGGTGCACAAGGCATCTACATAAAGCAAAAAAAACTCATTAGAGACTTATATGATTTCAATTGGAGAAAATCCATGATTCATAAATCTCATATACTCATGCAATGATGCAATCATGCATGATTGCATCATTGCATATTTCATGTTTTAGCCACTACCTAGTACTAAGTTCTAACTAGTGATGACATATGTTACAAGTTAAGGATGACGATCATGATGAGGATTTGTCTAGAGATTCGTCACTTTAGTGTAGACTCTAGACTCTAGAGAGTCTATGTATTTTGATATTTGTATGAGGCTTGACTTGAGCCTTGAGGCCTTGGCCCTCGGGCCATGACATTGATGATTGGATTGATATATCATCATTGATGATCACGATGTATACACAATTACACTTACAATATGATCATTGATGTGCCATGTTGCCATGTATGATGTTTTTAATTCTTGACTCTTGACCTTTCTATTGTCTATGACCAAAATTCAAATTTCACATCATAATTCTATTTCAATTTGTTAGACATGCACATTGCGTAAATGAATTTAATATTATGCACACAAGTGACAAATTGACAATACATAATGCACATGCGCATTGCAATTCGTGTTTTGCACACGTGACACAATAGTAAATACATATGCCATATATGCTGCTCCACATTGCAATTTGCATATTTCTTACACAATGCACAATGCATATGCATAATACATACATGGCACATGCACATTGACATTGCACATGCCACACAGTAATTTGTATCATGATTCAAATCTCATACTATCGTCTATGTTAAAACTTAAAACTTAAAACTTAAAAGATGCATATAGTATGCATGTAGTATATAGTTACAACTTAGTATATTAGTATGTAGTATGTATAAAAAAAAAAAAAAAAAAAGGTGAAAAAAATATGTGCAATGTGACGTGTGCATTGTGCAATGTGCAATGTGCTAGCTTTTAACATAAATGATCAATTTGTTAATGATTCATTTTGTTTTATATGTAAACATGTTAGTTCATTTATGATCATATCCACCAAGCTATCATGGACATTGGTGTAGAAAAAGTAGTCAAAGTGATCACAAATGATGGAAGTAATTGTGTGGCTATGGGCAAGCTTTTGGAAGAAGAATTCCCCTCTTTTGTGTAGACGTGTGCTTCTCATCGCATGTGCATATCCTTTGGTAACCAATCTAGCTTTGTAGCGATCAATGCTAACATATGTCTCTCTCTTAATCTTGTAAACCCACTTTGTATCAATTGCATTTTTTTCTTTTGGCAATTCACATAACTCCCAAGTACCATCCCTATGTATGGAATCCATTTCTGATTGTATAACACTCATACATTGTGGATTGTCGGATGCATCTTCAAAAGTAAGTGGCTCTTCATTACGTGCTGTTGCAATAACAAAAAAATCCACGATATTACTTGATGCATGTCGAGAGCTTCATATTGTTCTACCTAATAAAGGTTCGCTTAATTTGCTTTCCTGTAGTTTGTTTTCAGCCACTTTGGCATAGTCTGTGCACTCTTTATAGACATGTGTTCATTATATAATACAACATCATGTATATCATGCATGGGCATGAATTTCATGCTCATTTTCAACCATGTTTTGACGCAACAGCCGTATGTGGCTTGAAATTTTTAGCAGTTTAAACAATGTTTGGTTGGAAAATTTCAGCCATGTTTGACTAGAAACTCTATATTTTCAGCTCTATTTTGCTGTAATTTTTCAGCCTTTTGAAGCTCACTTGGCTCATCTATATGGCAATACTCAAACGCATCACTTTGGAACAAAGGCATGAGTAGATTAAACACATCTTGTGAGCAACTGTTGGCTGTTTTTTGCATTCAAGTAGAGGAAGAACTGAATTTTCAGCAAATATCATATCTAGACTCACAATAATTGTGTCCGTCAATGGATGGTACAAAAGATATCCCTTACTTTTAGCACTATAACCAACAAATATACATTTTTTTTCCTTGTTATCAAGTTCATGACGTTGTTGTGATGGCACAAGAGCACTTGCCAAACAACCAAATACACGCATATGACTAACCATAGGTTTATGTCCATTTCAAGCCTCATCAGGAGTGATGACTCTCAATGCTTTTGTAGGGAAGCTATTCAACATAGTTTGCACACATGACTGCATCCATCCAAAACTTGTCAAGAAGGTGCTTTCCTTAACCATACATCGTGCTATTTCAAGGAGTGTTTGGTTTTTACTCTCTGCAATACCATTTTGATGAGCTCTATATGGCACCGTACATTTGTGTGAAATTTCTCTTTCACGAAGAAAAGGATTAAACTCATGTAACATGTATTCACTTCCATGATATGTGCGTAGAGTCAAAAGCTTATTAAAGAAATTTTAAGCCATAGCTAAAAATGCTTTGAAGCAAGATGTATGTAGAGTCAAAAGCTTATTAAAGAAAAATTTTAAGCCATAGCTAAAAATGCTTTGAGGCAAGAAAATACCTCATTCTTTGCTTTCACAGGATATACCCATGTATGCCGAGTAGCATCATCAATGAAGGTAACAAAATATACATGCTTCCCAAAACATGGAGTCTTGATGGGATCACATATATCACTATGAACAAACTGCAATTTTCTTGCAGTGTGTGTATGACTATCTTTTGGAAAAGAAGTGTGATGCATATTTCCACGAACGCAACCTTCACATGCATGCTTTTCAATGACCTGAAGTGTTGGCGAACCAATTATCATGTCCTTCTTTTGTAAGTAAAGCAAACTATTGAAATTGAAATGACCAAAACGAGCATGCCAAAGCTCCATTTTAGCCATGGAGAAAATATGAGAAACCAAGGCATTTGAGGAAGCCCTCTTGTATGTATCCAAGCGATACAAACCATTGCATAATGTACCGGACATCACCATAGTATCACCAATGTTAAATTCATGAACCATACACTTATCATCAACAAAGTGTACATTAAGTTTAGCTTTGGCAATCAAAGGAACTAAAATTAATTTCTTATTGATACGAGGTACATACAATGCATTCTTCAAGAGAATCACACCTCCATTTGCAGCCGCAAGCTCAATTTCTCCTACTCCAATGATAGGATAAGAGGTATTATTTGCACAAATCACATGCCCTCCTTTGGGTTCAATCTTCAAAGATGCAAAAAACCTTTTGCACGAAGCTATGTGCTTTGAAGAACCACTATCAAAAAACCAATCAAATCAGCCTCACTCACAACTATACATCTAGAATGCAATGATGCATCACACTGACATGTAATAACACATGCCGAAAAATTTTGAGCCATGTTTATTTCATCATTCTTTGCATTTGAAGAATTTTCAACAATAGACATGCTGGATTTCGTCTCCTTTCATTGCGCTTAGCAAGTTTTCTACACTTGTCAATAGTATGTCCAACCTTTTGGCCATATTTGCATCTTTTCTTCTTTTGCAAATCAGCATCATTAGACGAATGAGTGGAAGAGGAAGGTTTAGGCTTTGGTTTTGATGAGCCCAAAGCTGAACCATATTTGCTTTTCTCTTTTGTGAGATAGCAATTCACTCTAGATTGCTCTTCTTGCAAAAGAAGAGACAACTTCATCAAATGCATACATATTCGGATTCTCTTTGAAATGAATATGGTAATCCTTTCAGCAATGTAGAGATAGAATCTGAAGTAGAACTTGGGGGTCTTCGATTTACATCTGTCACTGTGTTCTAAAGTTGTTTTGCAACAAGAACATGTTTCATCATGTAAGACCACATTGGATAGTTAGTGCCATCAAGCTTATCTTCAACTTGAAGCATGCCAAACAAGTCATTACTCCTCGCCATTTCACGAAAGAACAAGAATGTGACAAGATCTTTACTTCAATGAAAGCTGAAATGAATGCTGAAATTTCAGCTCACAATCTTTCTCTCTGATGGTGATTTTGACTGCATGAATGGCTTTGGAATGGGGATAAAACTCGAGTGTGCGAGTGGAAATGCATCTTTGCTTCTAAAAATCATTGTTCTATGCTCCGAAGCGGATTAGCATGGCTAAAAGTGCACATGTGCCACAACACGAAAAACCGAAACTTGAAAAGGAGCTTACCTTGCTCTAATACAAGTGTTTGGTGTGTGTAGAAGTGCAAGAGACACACAAGAAGCACACACTAGGAGCACAAACGTAAAAAGACACAGACAAGACGGATGGCTAAAATAGCTCTCTCTCTATTGATGATGAACATAACTAAAGTAAGAGCTGAATAATATCCCTAAGTACAAAGTACCACCACATATGAGAGTATCATGTATCTAGTAACATGGGAAAAAACCTCTAGCCAACACTAGAGTAAAAAGTTCTTATGTATAGGGAAAAGGTTCACATCAAAGCTACTCGAGGAACACATAAGTATGCAGACCTAACCTGTATTGTCATTATGTTGAGGTGGGCTTTCTAAAACACTTTCAGAGGATTTTACGTGTCTGGTGATTATCTCTTGGTATTTACAAGGAGTACTCTCTTTTGTTCCATAGAGTTCTTGATAAGTGCATCTTTCTCTCGTTGGGAAGTACCATATGATTATCATATTTGAGATCGGATAGTTCGTCAAGGATGTGGTTACTCGTAGTCACGGGATTTTGGATACCTACATAGATAGCTACTATGACAGGAAGATAGTTGGAAGGATTCCACTACCATGGACTATTTTTAAGATAGGGAAAGATAGATAAAGATCAAGATTAGATTTTTCTAGCACTTTGACTCATCCCTTTGTGTATAGTACCTTGACCATGGTAGGGTCGTATTTCTACACAATGTAGGATGGGGCCTTCTCCATGAAGTGCCCGATAATATGCATATAATGCCATGTGAGTTGAGGCAAGGCACATGGATTGTGCATATGCTTGGGACCCTCTGTATGAGGTTTCCATAGGGATTTCCATGGTCGTTGAGGCTTGGTACATGACTTATGCATGTGGTACGAACCTTCATTTGGAGGTATCCATCGGGATGTGTGTGGTGCTATGCAAAGTGAGGCTAAGCACATAGAACAAGCATGTACACTATCTCCAATATAGAGTTGAGATAGTGGAGAGCTAGTAGCACTAACAAACTCATCATGAGATAGTTACCATAGAGGGGTCATTAGGCTGTTGGATTCGTCTTTCCTTGACCTAGGTTATGGGATGGGTCTTGATTTTTAGTTCCATTAGGAGAGCTAGCGAGCTAGACACTAAGCTTTTCATGGAACCGTTGCATGTATAGCATGCATTACTAGAGGGTATTTGCTAGTGTGCTAGAAGCCCTTGGTAGGGGGAAGGGGGGATTTCCTATATAGAGAAAAACTAGTGTGTACACATACATCGTCCCTAGGGAAACGGATTGAGTACACGTTGCTCACCATTGAGGTTATGTTAGGAGAGCATGATCAAGCCCTCTTTTGGGGTAAAATGATCATGGATGGCATAACCATCGTGATACCTATATTGACACAACATGGATGAAGGCAGATTCGATGGATGATGTTTCCATTGTCGGTAGCCCTCTTCTTGTTTTACTTGTGTTGCTAGCTCCCGGGGTGTTCACCTAGGAGATGTCTCCCATAGATGCATCATGTTTGTGCTTGCAGATGGTATGTAGATATATCTAACATTTTTCTTCTCTATAGGATTTGATTGGGCGAGTAACCTTCTTTGCTTTTGGCTTGCTCATGATGGTACTTCACATTGACTAGTGAGTTGGTGATGAGGGATCCACAAGTGGAGCTTACAGTTTGCCACTAGATTCATAGGAATCGTTTTTAATACTCTATGTTTTTCTATAGGGATGGAAAAACTACCATAGTCACCCAGGGACGGTGACATGTCCCAAGAACGACGATATCTCGAGGCCGAGGACGAGACCTGGACCGTCTCGGGGATGCCAATCGAGGACGGCACTCAAAATATGCTGATTTTGAGGTCATTTGAGGTCAATTTTAAATAAATATCATTCATAGCTATTTTCTTAGCTTATAAGAGCACAAATAAACAAGAAAATAGAAAAAACGAGTTTTTTTAAAGTGAAATATACACAACATGTGGTGTACAACAAGTCTTTTTAAGTGAAATATACACATGTGGTGTGCAACTGCGTTGTAATCCGGGGCACTATAGAAAAAGATTAAACAATGACTTATAAGTTATCACTAATCAATACTCTTACTTATATGGAAGACAACATTGAACAACTAGAGGTGATGTAAAGACCTCCAAGGATTCCCCTCATTTTGCACGCCTCTCGAGGTAGCTCGCCGGCTAATAACACGGAGTTTCATGATATGACATCGTCGCCCAGCCGCGTAGTAGTTTTATCAATCTCTCTCTTCATAGAAGTGAGCTCCCCCCACATGGCTTCACACATGGGTGCCACATGGCACTCGTGTGAGCCCATCTAAACAAAGCTAAGAGGTGGTTCACACCTCTTCTTAGGGGTTACTCCATATAACATTTCCTTCCCCTTAGTTCCATTTTTGTCCTAAAAAATGGTAGTGGAAGGTATGATAGAAAGAGAGAAATAATAGAACCACCACTCCCACTATATTCCCATGCACCTCATGTACATGGTCATATTATCCTTCCCCTTAAGAAGATCCTTGGGAAGGTAATCTAAAGCTGGGAAACCGTTTCTAAAGGGTGCTAACCCGCTTCCATGTGGCATTATCTTCTGAACTATCTTTCCACTTTACTAGACACTCTTTATACAAGTGACTTCTCGTCCGTTTCTCTCGAGTGCGTAGTATGCTCTCAGGCTCATGTGGAATAGATTGAACAGAAATAGGCTCTACTACCTCACTGTCTGGAATGAGGTTGTCAGATTCACCCAGCCTTTTCTTAAGCCGGCTAACGTGAAAAACTAGATGGATTTGACTATTCTCTGGAAGTTGGAGCTGGTAAGCAATCTTTCCTATTCTCTTAAGTATTTGGAAAGGTCCACAATACCTAGGAGATAGTTTTGGACAAGGTCCCGTCTTCATGGTTTCAGATTTAGATGGAACTCTAAGATAGACCTTCTCTCCTATCTCAAAGTTGATATCTTTCCTTTGAGGATCAGCATAGGCTCTAGCTCTATCTTGAGCTCTCCTAATGCTGTCCTTAGCAAGTCTAAGCATATCGTTCATCTCTTCCAAGAAGTCCTTTGCAGCTTGAACTTTCTCATTCTGCAAACCTATTGCATAAGGAGCTCTTGGCTGAAACCCATACATAAGCATAAATGGACTATGCCCAGTGGAAGAGTGCTTGGCACTGGTATATGCAAACTCTACTATAGGTAAGTACTCTTCCCAATTAGTTTGCCTTTCATTCACATATGCTCGAAGCATATCCTCTAGGATTTGGTTAACCGTCTCTGTTTGCCCATCCGACTGTGGATGCTTGGCCATAGTCATGCTAAGTTTCGTGTCTAACCTTTTGAAGACCGCTCTCCAAAAGTGGCTAGTAAACTTCCTATCCCGATCGGAAACTATGTCTAAAGGAAGACCATATAACCGGTATAGGTTCTCTACAAAGAGTCTAGCCAACTTTGGTGTCTTCACTGTAGTACGTGTCGGAATAAACCTAGCCATTTTGGTTAACCTATCCACAATTACCCGGACCGAGGCGTTCCCTCTCTGTGTCTTAGGTAATCGGACTATAAAGTCCATGGAGATACTCTCCCACTTCCCATTAGGAATATCCAATGAATGGAGTAGTCCTCCAATCCTCAATCTCTCAGCTTTCTTGACCTGGCATTTGGTGCACTTAAGCACATTCTCTAGGATGTCCTTATGAAGTCCAAGCCAATAAAACTGCCTCTTAACAAGATCATAGGTCTTGTTAACTCCTGGGTGTCCCAACTAGGTGTGTCATGACAGTCATACAAAATATGCCGTCTCATCTCAAGATCTCTAGGGACACACACCTTACCTTTATATAACAGATATCCATCATGGACAATGTAGTTCTTCCACTTGAATCCTTCTTGAGTACCCGTCGATACTCCATCCTCACTGGAAACCCGTATATCACGATTCCCATTCTCTATGGCTTCCCAAATCTCGGAATATGTAGGATCAAGCCTACATTTCCCTCTAATGGACTAAAGTAGCTCACTAGTGATCTGAGTAAAACTCAGTCCATTGAGCATAGGCATGCAGCTAAGTGAATCAGCCACTACATTAAACTTTCCCTTCCTATACCTAAGCTTATAATCGAACTCCTGAAGGGTCTCTGCCCATCGGGCCTTACAACCTTTAAGGTCTGTTTGATTAGAGAGCCACTTAATGCTTTCTTGATCAAACACTATAGTAACTTTGACACCATATAAATAATGACGCCACTTCTTCAAAGCATGGACAATTGCATACAACTCCTTCTCATAAACGAAGTAATTTTTCTGAGCAGGTTCTAGTTTCTTACTCTCAAAAGCTACTGGTCGACCATCCTGAACTAGAACCGCTCCTATGGCAAAATCACTCGCGTCAGTCTCAACCACAAATGGTTTGTTGGGATCTGCTATATGTAAAAGTAGAGCTGTAGCAATTGCTACTTTCAATTTCTCCATACTTCACTTCTGTTCGTCTCCCCAATGAAAGGCTTTCCCTTTCCGTTTAAGCGGAACAACAATTTTGGCATAATTCTTAATGAATCTTCGATAGAAACCTGATAAACCTAGGAAGATCTGCGGCTCTTCCAGGTTCCTTGGATGTGGCCATTCCATAATAGTCCTTACTTTTTCAGGATCCATCTGGATTCCATCCTGGGAGACTATATGCCCAAGGTATCTAACCTATGTTTTGAAAAATTCACACTTTGACTCCTTAGCAAAGAGTGAATTTTCCCTTAGCACTTGAAATACCTTTCTTAAGTGTTCCAAGTGCTCCTCTTCTGATGCACTATAGATCAGAATGTCATCCAAAAAGTCTACTACAAAGTGTCCTAGATAGGGCCGTAAAACACTATTCATGAGCTTCATGAAAGTGGGAGGAGCGTTGGTGAGACCAAAAGGCATCACCAAAAACTCATAGTGCCCATATCGAGTCCTAAATGCAGTCTTAGGGACATCCTCTGCCCTAATCCTGATCTGATGATATCCTGATCTAAGGTCAAGCTTGGTAAAATACCTAGCTTGATGTAACTGATCAAATAGACATTGGAAACCTATTTTTGATAGTTACCTTATTAAGTGCTCTATAGTCTATACATAGTCTCATAGAGCCATGTGTCTTTTTAACTAGAAGCATTGGCGATGCCCAAGGTGAGTTATTAGGTTTAATGAAGCCCTTATCTAAATAATCCTGCAATTGCCTCTCAACCTCCTCATGCTGAGAAACACTAAGCCTATAAGGTGGCCTACAAATAGGGTTAGTGTTAGTAACAACCTCAATGGCATTGTCAATGTCCCCTCTCTCAGGAGGTAGCCCTCTAGGTAAGTCAATGGGAAAAACATCTTTATACTCAAACATAAGATCCTTAAAACTTTTAACCACACACTCTTGCAAAAAAGAATAGTAGAAAGTCCTGTCCATATTTACATTCCTAGCATGAAAATATACATCAGATGAGCTGTCTGTACAATGCTCAATATCATGACTATACAATAAAAACATCTCCTGTACATGCTGAGAATAACAAAGACTATACAACTCTAATGATGAAATGAGAGGTGCACTAGGTACAACTCTCTCTCCTTGAATACAAACTTTACTTCCATTCTTTTCAAATTCAAGTGTGTTTTTTCGATAGCTGCGTTTAAGTGTGTCTCCCACCTTCAATTGATGCAAATCATGCCACTTTTGTAAAAAGTGTAGATTGCATCCTTGTTCCTATCTCGGCCATCCCCCGTAAAGGTAGGTGGCTTCAAGTCTTTCAGGAGGGGAGCTTCCCTAGAGCTCTCTCCTTTGTGCTTACTAGGAAGAGAAGTATCTTTCCTAGTCATCTCTAAAGGAAGAGTAGGGGTTTCTCTTTCCTTCCTAGCTAGGAAAGAGGTGACGTGAGTCTCAAGTGAGATCATTTGAGACTTTAGCTGCTGAATGAGAGATGTGATGCTACCAAGATCTCTCTCTAATTTAAGGGTTTGCTCTTTCAAGTCTACAAACTGATCCTGAGTGACAAACTCATCTAAAAGTGCCTCATATGTATACTCTTCTTGCCGAGGCTCTTTCTCTTCTAAGTTTTCTTCTACTTCTTGCCCTAATTCTACTTCTTCCATTCTAGAATCAGAATCCTCTAGTTGCTCTTTAGATGGAGAAGTGTATTCAACTGCTTGTTTCCCTTTAGATTCCATGTTTTACTTCCCTTCCCCCGTTTGCTAACCATTGTATGTGAAAATGAATGGAAGTAAAGCTTAAATATGCAAGAAGAAGAGAAATATATCACAAGAGCACTTCCCTGTTACAAAATGAAGCTGCGGAAGCGAGATCCAAGTGATCCTTGAAGCTTTAGGTCGCTGATTTTGAATCCTCGCCAGGCCCAAACAAAAATTGGAAATGTCCGGTTGGTCTGGGGAGGTTCTAATCACCAAAAACCAACAAGAACAATGCCAAAACCATGTAGCAATAGCTCCAACCGGGCAAACTGAGTGAAACTGAACAACTTTTGAGATTTGACAGTCCTCGCCGGTCCAAGAAATGTAGCCCAGCACCTGTACTTCAAAGATATAAAACTATCCCAAGTGAAAAAAGTGAATTTGGACACCGGTTGATGAAAAACTAAGCCCGGAAGTGGTCACCTAGTTCCTACTGAAGTGCTGCAGAGAGATTTTGGTTGACCAAATCTCGTCCAAATCCAACATCGATGGTCTCTAACCGAAGCTTAGGAGTATAGCTTCGTAATATGACCAAGACTTTTGAAATCGGATATCGTATGAGCTAACTATGGTGCGGAGAAGCCGGGTATGTCACAAGTAGGAAGTGGAAAAGCTAACCTTCATGGAAGGGTGACTTTGAGAAGCTCAAAATTGAAGAAATGAAGCTTTTTGAACAAACTCAAAACCCATAACCCATCTCCAGAGCCCATACTACATGTATACATCATCAGTTTCCCAAATCTTTGATCCATAGCATAGTTTTTGTATCATCCAATTTGCAAAAAAAGCCGAAAGATAACACTTGTGCTTCTCTATTTGATCTTCTCCACAAGACTCGGAAGCGAGCACTCATGGCGAACATTATTTCACATTGGGGGCTGCCAGACCGAAATCTTAGTATAAATAGAGAGTGTAAGAGCTCACTTAGCCATCCAAGAGGAGGGGAGGAGGAGGAGGGGAGAGAGTCTCCCTCTCTTCGTGAGCGCTGCTGCTTGACGTAATTGTGTGGCTGCTCCTTGACGTGGTCGTGTGGATGCTCCTTGGCGTAGTCGTGTGGGTGTTCTAATGTGAACTAAGGATCTCTCCTGCTCTGATACCACTATAAAGACATCCAAGGATTCCCCTCATTTTGCATGCCTCCCGAGGTAGCTCGCCGGCTAATAACACGGAGTTTCATGATATGACATCGCCGCCCAGCTGCGTAGTAGTTTTATCAATCTCTCTCTTCATAGAAGTGAGCTCCCCCCACATGGCTTCACACATGGGTGCCACATGGCACTCATGTGTGAGCCCATCTAAACAAAGCTAAGAGATGGTTCACACCTCTTCTTAGGGGTTACTCCATATAACAGGTGATAACCTTCCTTCTCATGTATGCACTTTATGAAGAGGCCATAATGGCTACTTGACAACCTTCCTTCTCATGTATGTACTTTATGAAGAGGCCATAATGGCTGCACCTAGCCTCTTACACTCTAAAGGAAAGAGAGGAGAAAGGTTTAGACCTCCAAAGGACAGGGTCTTGAGCCTTGAGGAGAGGACTCAAGTGAGGAGTTATTGAAAGCACTCTTGTAGAGAGGCCCAAAGGATAAGAGGGTGGAGGGGCTGCTCAATATACAAGGCTCAAGGTGGCTCAAGCCTCTATACACAAGAGATGCAAGAGGGAAAGCTGAAAGCAAGATATGTATTTTGAGGGTAGCAAGGAGGTCTTTTTATGCTTATGGTGGGCCTTCAAAAGAAGGTTATAGAGAGTTAAAATGGACACCAAAAACTTCTAAAGCAAAGTGTTCAAAATTGGGCTTCAAATGACGAAAATTGAAAAAAAAAATCCCTCCATTTTCTAGGCAAACGTCCCGAAATTGGAGTCATCACATGCTGCTGTCTCGGCGACAATATCTTGCGATAGAAAAAAATTTGGGATGCCAACCGTCCGAGCTGGGCATCCCTATAAGTTTGAATGGGGGGACGGCATCCCAGCGTCCCTAGGGCCCGAGGATGCATCCCCCTGTGACTATGAAAACTGCTCATAGGGAGACATGAGATTGTGAAGATGACCTTGCACGATGTTGTCTTCTTAGAAGACAACGTAGCACTACGTTGTCTCCAATAACCCGAGATCGAAAACATTCCAAAATTGACGTATGGAGGGAGTTATCTTCGAACGACTCTTGTCCTTGAAGGGTCACAAAGAAGATAACTAGGGGGTTGTCTATGAGGTTGGATTTTACTTGAGGAATCACGATCCCTTGCAGATTAGCCACTTGGATAAGTGGCTTAAACAAAAACTTGGATTTAGTTATGACTTGGGAGGAGATCTAGTTGCTTGGAGGACTCTAGGGATAGCTAATGAGTTTAGTTTGCTTGGAGGGGTCGCGATGCTTGTATGACACACAAACTGCCTGGAGAGGTGAAACCTTAAGAGAAAATTGAAATCTTGGATGATCTTGTGAAACTTTAAGAGAAGATTGAGAGCTTGTAGGATTTACCTGTGATGTTCCATTTGGCATTAGAGCACGTGATGGTTTTGAATAGATGACTAGGAAGCCTAGTGGGGCTTCTTGTTGAGGTCACTTATTGAGTGGAAACACAACCTTTGAGTTTGTAGGAGCACTTGTTGAGGGGTCATGATGCTTGTATGACGCATGACTTGCTTGGAGAGGTGCTCGGGAAGGATGACCTTGTGAAACCTTAAGAGAAGATTGAGAGCTTTGAGTATTTACTTGTGATGTTCCATCAAAGCACGTGACGGTGAATAGTTGACTAGGAAGCCTAGTGGGGCTTCTTGTTGAAGTCACGTGGGAGCACTACCTTTGAGTTTGTATGACTTAGGAGTTAAAGTTCCTCGGTTGTAGGGGAGGAAATTTTTGAGGATAGCAATCCATAATAAGGGGGGAAGTGTTACGTCCCCAAACCCAAAGGACATCAAGATGGGCACCTATAGTTAAAATTCTGGTCAAGTGTGGAGGATCCACTCAGTGCGAATAAGACTTAAAAGAGTTTATAAATAGGGCTCTTAGACTCATTTGTTATTTGTTCCTTGTGTGAGGCTTTTGGAGTCTTGGCCCATGGTGGAGCTCCCCACACACATGTACGATGTTTGTTTGGTGGTATGGGACACTGGGTCCTTGAGGGGGCTTCCATCAGCTTGGCTAAAGGCTCCCAGGCTCGTGTGTGGGTCGCTATGGACCCTAGGGTTGGGAGGCGAGACTAATGTCCTCCCTTTAATTGTTTGTGGATATGGTTTGTGTTTAGTATGTGGAGCTTGGACGATCTCGAGGTAGCATTGGAGGTGCTAATATAGAGGAACTTTGTTTCATCTCGAAAGTTCTTTCCACCAAAGAGCATGCTCATATTGAATGCAAACCCAGAGGGACATTACAATTTGCATATTGTGATGAATTAGGAATTTTCCATGTAGTTGGATGGACCATCCAAAAAGTTAGTTCTATTTGCATCTAACATACATGGCATAAATAAGAATGAAATCCAAAGAAAAGTTATCAATGGAAAGAAGATTGGTGTTCCGTGCCCTCGTATGGTTGTGCAATATAATAACATAAGGAAAGATGCGATGTGTTTTATAGCATGATATTGGGAGATGATTATAGACTTGAAACAATTTGACCCGGCTTGAAATGGTGACCTTCTTTATTTTGGGGATTATTAGATGTGTGCTTGCAAA
The DNA here is from genome assembly GCA_020310875.1 of Ceratopteris richardii. Taxonomy (NCBI): domain Eukaryota; kingdom Viridiplantae; phylum Streptophyta; class Polypodiopsida; order Polypodiales; family Pteridaceae; genus Ceratopteris; species Ceratopteris richardii. The sequence goes on from CM035429.1 coordinate 88,478,396, forward strand.
TGCATCTTTTATCTGGAAAGTATGCTCTAACAGATCTCCCGATGGTCTCCTTCAATTTGGAGTTTGCAAAGCTGAAAGCCGATGAAGAAGATGAAAAGCTGCCGTTTATACTTACGATACGACATACGAAGATTTACTGTTGCAACTAACCTCCCAACCACGTATCATGTTCAATAAGCTTCCGTCTTTCCATACCTCATTAAGCACCACTTGGCTCCACATGTGCCACATGGAACGCATGTATGTGGCCACATATACTCTCCTCTAAGGGATGCTCACACACCCCTTCATATTTGCTCATGATATATATGACTCTTTCTTCTTGAGAATAGAGCTATCTCTTTGGCTGTCTATCTTCTTCTTCATTGTGGTGTCCTTGTGAGATGTCTTGTGTGACTTGCTGTGTGTTGTTTGGTTGATCATTCAGTTGTGGAGTGAGTTTAGACTTGTTTGTGAGATCTTTGTTGAGTTTAATGATATGTACCGGTGTCTTTTCTTGATTAGAAGAAAGTCGTCTGTTTCGAAGTGGTCACATAAGTTGTCTTACAAGTAGTTTTTAACATCATATTCGGATTCTACATGAAAAATGACATGGATATGCACTTGAATCATTCAATTTGGTGCTATATTCATGGAGTTATGAGCATTTCAAGTTTTCAGCAATAACTTTGCAGAAAGTCGTGTTTCCAGAAAATCGTGTTTTTAACAACATTATCTCTTGACACCTCTGTTAGGGTTGAGATGTGGTGAGGGGTAGAGAATGCATGTATGTGCCTCAAAGATGAAGGCGCAGCAAAAAGGGGGAGAGAGAGAGAGGGTCGACCAGCTTTGGAGGTGGCTTCTCTAAAAGTGAGAAAGCCAAAAGTGTTATTATGTTATATAGAACCCTTTTTAGGGTTGGCCAAGTTCACATTGAACTTGGGCCAAAAAATAAAGAATGAGTGACTTAGCCTTTATAAATAAGTCTATACACATGTATACACTATAAAGGGGTCATTTAGGGCTTTACCCTAAACCTCCCACTTAAAGGCATAAATGACGCCCTTAAGCTAAGTGACTTTCACCATCTGTATACATAACTGATGTTGTGCTTTGGGTAAGCACTTAGTGAGAACATCTGCAGGGTTTTGTGATGTATGGACCTTAACCAATGTGATAAGGCCATCCTCAAGCACCTCTGGAATGAAGTGATATCACACATCAATATGTTTTGTGTGTGCATGGAACATGGCATTCTTTGCCAAACATATGGCACTCTGGCTATCACAACCAAGCATAGGTGCTCTGTCAGGCAAACCAAACTCACTCCAAAGACGTGCTAACCATTTTGCTTCCTTGGAAGCCTCAGTGGCTGAAATATATTCAGCCTCAGTAGTAGTCAAAGCAACAATCTTTTGGAGTCTGCTGCCCCATGATACAACACCACTTGCAAGAGTGAAAATATAGCCACTTGTGGATTTCCGTGTATCCACATCACCTTCCATATCGGAATCACAAAATCGCTTCAGCTCTAATGGGTCCTTTCCATAACTGAGGCATTTGTTTTTAGTTCCTTTCAAATATCTCAAGATAGATTTGACTGCCCCCCAATGAGCTCTACCAGGATTAGCCATGAATCTGCTCACAACTCCCATTACATGAGCAATGTCTGGCCGAGTAGCAACCATAGCATACATAAGTGAACCACAAGCTGATGCATATGGAACACTCTTCATGTAATTGGCTGCATCATCATCTTTGGGACAGTCATCCTTGGAAAGCTTAACATGTGGCTGCAATGGCACTCCAAGAGGCTTAGCATCAGCCACATTAAATCTGTCCAGCACTTTTTCAATGTACATTTCTTGGGATACATGCAGAGTATGCTGCTGTCTATCCCTTTTTATATGCATACCAAGAATATGCTCAGCTTCCCCAAGGTCTTTCATTGAGAATGCAGAGTTCAGCTGCTGTTTTAGAGCATTCAGTGTGCTCTTTTTCTTCCCAGCCAGCAGCATATCATCTACATACAGTACAAGAATAATTGGGCTGCCATCTTCATCCTTTTTGGTGTACAAACAGTGATCTGCATGGCTTCTTTTAAACCCATGTTTGAGCATAAATGCATCAAACTTCTTATACCATTGTCTTGGGGCCTGTTTCAGCCCATATAATCTCCGTTTCAGTTTGCATACCAGATGCTCTTTTTCAGGAATGGCATATCCTTCTGGCTGTTTCATGTACAGCTCTTCATCTAAATCACCATGCAAAAAGGCTGTTTTAACATCCATTTGGAATAAGTCCAAATCCAAGGCAGATGTGAGAGCAAACAACACATGTAATGTGTTCATTTTAACCACTGGTGAGAACACTTCTTGGAAATCAATGCCCTCTTTTTGGGCATATCCCTTAGCAACCAGCCTTGCCTTATACTTGGGTTTGCCATTAAGAGTTTTGATTTTGTACACCCACTTGTTGGGAATGGCCTTCCTTCCTTTGGGCAACTCAACCAAATCCCAAGTATCATTTGCATGCAAGGCCTTTATCTCTTCCTGCATGGCTAACTCCCACTTCTTCTTGTGCTCACATAGCTTTGCCTCTTTATAAGTAAGAGGCTGACGCTCATCTGATAACATAATGTAATGTACAGAGGGATCATATCTATTCATTGGCCTCCTAGGACGTGTAGATCTTCTTACCCAATGATCTACATTATCAGGCAATGGATCTACATAAGGAGGTACATCAACTTCTTCATTGTTAATGGGCTGCTGTACATCATTTTCAGCCCTGTTTTCAGCATGAATAGGTGGCTGCATCTGCCCTTCATGAGCCTCTTCTTGCTGTCCAACATCATCTGGCTCAATAACCACTTGATGATCTATATTTTCAGCCATATGTGGTGCATCATGAGGGTCTGAAATAGATTATTTTATAGCAGCCTTGCCTCATTAAAAACATCATCCTGGCTGCATATGACCCTCTTGAGCTGAGGTAACCATATCCTATAACCCATTTCACCTTCTTCACCATAACCCATGAAGAGGCCTTTAATGGATTTAGCATCAAGCTTACTCCTCAACTCAGGTCTTATGTGTACAAAAGCTTCACAACCAAAGATGCGTAAGTGATCATATGAAGCAGGTTTGCCGGACCAAACCTCTTCAGGGATGTCACCTTTCAAGGACGTGTGAGGGGATCGATTGCATATATGTACTGCAGTTTTAAGAGCCTCTCCCCAAAAATCATGAGGGAGATTACCTGTGGACAGCATGCATCTCACCCTCTCATAAAGAGTCCGATTATACCTTTCAGCCACACCATTAGAAGAGGGGCTGTATGGAACAGTAAGCTACCTCTTTATGCCCAAATTTTCACAAAAAATTTTGAATTCAGCACTTGTGAACTCACCCCCATTATCCATACGTAAAGCATTTCAGCTTTTTACATGTTTGGGTAGTCACAAATGCATGAAATCTTTTAAACGCAGCAAACGCTTCATCTTTTGATTTGAGGAGCTGCACCCAAATTTTCCTATAAAAATCATCAACAAAAGAAATAAAGTATAAAGCACCCCCCATAGATTTGGTGGGCATGCTACATACATCAGAATGGACAAGATCTAATATACAAGACTTACGAGACACACCAGAGTAATAGGAACTTTTCACTTGCTCTCCATATTGACAATCATTACAAAAGTCTAGCTTGGTGCCTTTAACATAAGCTTTTTTAAGTTACAAAGTTTGGATAGACCCTTTTGGCTCATATGGCCAAGTCTTTTATGCCACATATGAGAATTAATCTCAGCCAATGCAATGAATTTGCCAGACAAGGCCTTTCCATGAAGCAATACAAAGTTCCCCTTTTTTGTGCCTTTAACAATCAGCTGTGACCCTTTGGTCATCTTCCATGAGCCTCTTTCAAATAAAACACTGTAACCATGCATATCCTTATGCCCAACAGAGAGCAAACTCTTCTTGATTCCTTGTAGATATCTCACATTATGCAAGACGAGCTCATTTGTGCCATCTGTTGAAAGATGCATAGTACCTATACCTTCAATAGGACATGCATGATTATTTCCTAGGTATACATGGCCATGGCTGCCCGCATGAAAAGTAACAAAACACTCCTTGACAGGAGTCACATGAAATGAAGCACCAGAATCAACAATCCATGTCTGGGATAATGCATCATTTACTGTCAATAAAGCATCAATTAGATCACTTTTAGTGATCGACATGTTCTGTACATGAACATTGCAAGAGACATCATGTGCATGAGCATCATTAGCTGATATAGTAGCACATAGAATATCTTCCATATCTGAAAGCTCCTCAGTAACAACACTATAGGCCACATTTGCCTTCTCCTTTTCTTTCTGGCTGTCTTGTACATCCGTCTTGTCTTCCTTCTTGTCCTTTCTTTTGTCTCCAGCATTCTTCTTCCTCTCAAGCTCTGCCTTATAGAATCGGCAGTCGGGTTTCTTATGGCCTTTCCTACCACATTGGTAACATGTCACATCAGTACCTTGCTTCTTGTTCGAGCTGCCCCTTTCTTTGCTTTTGCTCTTACTCTTCTGCGAATAAGAGACCTTCTCTGATCTGCCTCTGACCATGTTTGCAGAAGTGTTTCCTTCACCACTTGCTTTTCTCCTGATTTCTTCATTCAATATAGAACCCCTCACACCATCAAAAGTAAGATTGGGGTTATTTGATAATGAGACCACCAAGGTCTCCCAAGAATCAGGAAGTGTCATAAGTAAAAAGATAGCTTTCACCTTATCATCGAAGGGAGGCATCCCTGAGTCCTGCAATTGTGATAGAGTACCTGTAAAATGAGACAAGTGTTCTGCAGCACTCTTGGACTCATCCAACTGCATGCCAACTAATTTCCTCATCAGGTGTACCTGATTAACAGGTGTGGTGTTCTCATAGGTGGCCTTAAGCTTGGCCCACAACTCTGAAGCTGTAGTAATGCCCTTGAGGTCTACAAGAATGTCATCAGATATGGCCATTTTTATGTAAGTGACGGCCTTCCTATTCAGATTATGCCATGCATCATCTGACATGTCTTCCGACTTTCTTGCTTCCAATGCCCTGTCACAATATTTGAGGAAGAGAATTTCTTGAATCCGCTCCTTCCAAAGATCAAATCCTATGCTTCCCTTGAGGTCTACAAGAATGTCATCAAATATGGCCATTTTTATGTAAGTGACGGCCTTCCTATTCAGATTATGCCATGCATCATCATGCATCATCTGACATGTCTTCTAGCTTTCTTGCTTCCAATGCCCTGTCACAATCTTTGAGGAAGAGAATTCCTTGAATCCGCTCCTTCCAAAGATCAAATCCTATGCCCTCAAAGCGGCGAATTTCAAAGAGATTCTTCATATTCGAGGACGACGATGCCATGGTTGCATAAATAAGAGGTTAATGTGCTGAAATTTTAGGCAAAATGCACCAAAATCAGAGTACCACCTCAAAAAATAGTGCACAATAGCTTCAAACATCTGTAGGAGCAAAATGGAGCAAAATCGAGCTGATTGGAGCACAAAATCAGAATCTGAAATTTTTTGAAAAATTTTTGCAAAAAATTCCAGCAAGTTAATTTTTGCTTGAAATCAACAAATTTGACTTCTTTTGACCTCAATGTGCATACATAAGACTATAACGCAGCCTTTAGAACCAAATAGGAGCAAAAGCCCTAAATTTTGCTTTAGAAATTTATGAAATTTTCAGAAAATTGCCACAAATTGCTGTACATAAGCAATTTCTTTTGCCAGAATCCAATACATAAGGTGCTAGACCTACATATTGCTTATGACTTGTGAAACACCTGTTTAGATCTGTAAAACACCGTTTAGACCTATAAAACACATGAAAACAGCCTGTTTTGTGCTGTTGAGACACCCAAAGTGATCCTCTTCACCCCACAACAACGTTCTTCGCGATAAAATCGAAGATTATCATGAAAAGTGGGGTTTTCTTTGCTGTACAGCACCTGCGCAACAACTCTGAAACCCTAAATCAGCTCTGATACCAGTTGTTAGGGTTGAGATGGTGCTGAGGGGTAGAGAACGCGTGTATGTGCCTCAAAGATGGAGGCGCTGGGCAGAAATGAAGGCGCATCTGAGAGGGGGAGAGAGAGAGGGTCGACCAGCTTTGGAGGTGGCTTCTCTAAAAGTGAGAGAGCCAAAAGTGTTATTAAGTTATGTTATATAGAACCCTTTTTAGGTTGGCCAAGTTCACATTGAACTTGGTTCAAAAAATAAAGAATGAGTGACTTAGCCTTTATAAATAGGCCTATACACATGTATACACTATAAAAGGGTCATTTAGGGCTTTACCCCAACAACCTCTCTATGGATCTCACATCAAGTTTGACTCATATCTTTTGTGAATGGTTGATTTGTGGTTTATTGCTTTAGTCGTTAAGAAACAATGGGGTTAACTCATCTTTCGATTGACAATTTGAGGAGGTTTTCTTTTCCTATTGAAGTTCCATCAAGTCAGTGTTCTTACAATGGGACAAATGTTCTTGAAGGAGTAGAGGTGAAACAACTTAACATTTCTGTTCTCTTAAGTCCATTTTTGTTATGAAAAACGGTGTTGGAAAGTCCTAATGAAAAAGAAAAATATATCTGAATAGATACTCCCACTTAATCCTATGTATATGAAGTACATGGTCATGTTTCCGTGGTGTTTCCTTGTATCCTTCCCCATAAGAAGACTCTTAGGAAGGCAAAGTAAAGATGGGAAAACTGTCTTTGAAGGGTGTTAACTTGCTCCCATGTAGCACTATCTTCTGAACTATCTTTTCACTTTACTAGGGCACTCTTTATATAGGTGACTCATCGTCCGTTTCTCTCAAGTGCATAGTATGCTCTTAGCTCATGTGGAATAGATCGAACAAAAATGGGCTCTACTATCTCACTATTTGGAATGAGGTTGTCCGATTCACCCAGTCTCTTCTTAAGCCGACTAACATGAAATATTGGATGGATCTAGCTACTATCTGGAGGTTGGAGGTGGTGAGCCATGTTTCTTATTCTCTTTAGTATTGGGAATGGTCCACAATACCTAGGAGATAGTTTTAAATAAGGTCGCATCTTCATGGTTTCACAAATAGAAGTCTAAGATAGAATCTCTCTCCTATCTCTAAGCTGAGATCTCTCCATTGAGGGTAAGCATAGGCTCTAGCCTTGTCCTATGCTATCATTAGCAAGCCTAAGCATATCGTTCATCTCTTCCAAGAAGTCGTTTTTAGCCGTGCATCATAAGGAGCTCTTGGTTGAAACCTGTCATGGACAAAGGAAACCATCCTGAACCTTAGATTTCATGTGAATACTATATCTCATGATTGGTTTAGAATTAGGAGAAATCAATGCTTCCATTGCGCCCGGAACGTGCCAAAACCCTAAGATCGACTGATTATTTGCTAAATTCTGACATTCTGAGGTCCTGATCGATTTGCTGACATCATTGATGACATCATCAACTCGCAACCGCCTTGGGAACCGCCCTTGAAAACCTATATAAGGAGGGGTTGGCCACATTCATAATCAGTCTTTCCAATATCCGTCTTGGGAGCTCAAGGAGTTATGACCGCCAAGTAAGTACTCTCCAAGTTCCAGTTCCAGTTCTTGTCTTGTTCCTTGTTCTAGTCTAGTTCTTGGACATCCTATCTTGTCCTCTTGTAATCTCGTAGTACGAGATCCTATCGAGTTCTTTCTTGTATCTAGTTCATCTCCCAGAAGGGAGTTCTTGTAATCCAGATATCTTGTTTCATACTTACGTTCCTGGGTTATGAGATCTCCTGTATCATCTTTAGTCGAGTTATTCATACCTATCAGTCCCGGGTTGTGGGACATCTTGTATCAGTCATGTATTCCTGTATTGTTTTCCCTTCGTGGGTTTTCTTGTAATCAAAAGTGTATTTCCAAAATCTTGTCTACTGTAGTCAGAGAGCACAATCTAGTGCTCCCCTGACAAAACCTATACATAAGCATAAATGGACTATGCCTAGTGGAAGAGTGCTTGGCACTATCATATGCAAATTCTATTATAGGTAAGTACTCTTCCTTGGTTAACCCTCTCTGTTTGCCTATCTGTCTGTGGATGCTCGTCCATGCTTATGCTAAGTTTACTATCCAACCTTTGGAAGAATTCTCTTCAAAAGTGGCTAGTAAACTTCCTATCCCGATCCCAATCTGGTATAGGTTCTCAACGAAGAACCTAGCCAACTTAGGTGTCTTCACTCTACTATGTGTCAAAATAAACCTAACCATTTTGGTTAACTTATCCACGATTACCCAAACCTAATCGTGCCCTCTCTAAGTCTTAGGTAATCCAACTATAAAGTCCATGGAGAGACTCCCCCACTTCCCAATGGGTGGAGTAAACCTCATGTCCTCAATCTCTTAGCTTTATTGACCTTGCATTTTGTGCATTTAAGCACATACTCTAGGATGTCTTTATGGAGCCCATACCAGTAACTTCCTCTTAACAAGATCATAAGTCTTGTTAACTCCTAGGTGTCCCACATTAGGTATGTCATGACACTTGTGCAATATATGTAGTCTCATCTTAAAATCTCTAGGGACATACCATACAAAAGATATTCTGTTGGAAGCGGGGTGGGCCTCAATATCAATAATCACAGGTTTACGGGATCTTCATGAACCTTAGCATACACACCTTAATACTCAAAAAGAGATGAGTGAGAGAGAGAGAGAGAGTAGACAATATTTTCAAGTGTAGCGGTAAGCAAGTAGCCTACCTACTACGCTATTTTATATGTAAATGTCAATTACAATGTGCATAGATGATTACAAACTTTGAATCTAGGCAAAAATAGGGAAGTAGATATAAGAATTTGTGTGTAAAGTGTCTAAGAGGTATGAAGAGTGTGTGTGTGTCAAAATGTAGAGAATATGAACAATTTAAAACTGTTTTACAACAAACCCTAATTCTGAAATTAGGGTTTCAAAAACTTTAAATCAGAAACTAGTGAATTAACAAGTAAGGAACTGATATAGACTTGGTACTCATAGTAAATCAGCAATGTGCTGATGGTTGGCTGATACAAACTCCTCTAGAGCTGCACCAAAGATAGAGCACACCTCGTCCAAGTGTATAGGACACTTCCTCCAAGCTAATGTGAGTTTAAGCACTCCATGTGATCTCCGACGATAGTGGAATGCTTGGATGATGTGTATAATGACCCCAAGGCCTCTATTTATAGTATTATGAGCAGCCCAACGTAAGCTTTTTAGAAAAGCTACGATCACCAAAAGCATGCGCCAAAAAAAGCTAGAAAGCTAAAAATAGCGATAGGGTTTTTAAATCGCAAAAATTGCTTTTCTTGGACAAATCAGCTACGATCTCTCAATTTGGCCTTTAGCTTGATATCGGAACTCGCTTTCCTTGATGTTCATGCCATGAGGGTTCAAAATATGCAAAAGTCTTTTTTAGTAGAAATTAGGGTTAGGATTTCTCTCAATCTGGACCTCTAATGATTGAATGTTATATATCAAATGAAAGCTCTCCTCAAGCTCTATCTAATGGTGTAGGAAAATTTTTTGACCTTATGTGACCAAAATTTGGTTTGAGTACCAAAATTAGGGTTGCTTGATTTAGGGTTTTGTGCTATTCTGACATTGTTTCCAACATATTCATCATGGATACTGTAGTTCTTCCACTTGAATCTTTTTTGAGTACCCGTCGATATTCCATCCTCATTGGATACCAATGTATCACGATCCCCTTTCTCTATGGCTTCTCAAATCTCGACATATGCAAGATCATGGCTATATTTTCCCTTTGATGGACTTAAATAGTTGACTAGTGATCTGAGTGAAACTCAATCCATAGAGCATAGGCATGCGGCTAAGCGAGTCGGCCACCATAGTAAATTTTCCCTTCCTATACCTAAGCTCTAAATCAAACTCTTGAAGAGTTTCTTCCCAACGGGCCCTACAACCTTTAAGGTTTGTTTGATTAGAGAGCCACTTAATGCTCTCTTGATCAAACATTATCGTAATATTGGGATTTTGGCATAGTTTTTGATGAAACTACGTTAAAAACCCGACAAACCTAGAAAGATCTGAAGCTTTTTCAGGTTCCTCGGATTTGACCATTCCATAATAGCCTATGCTTTATTAGGATCATAGTTGGATCGGAACGCATTCCAATGCGATTGGAATGTTCCATACGGAACTTTCGTTCGAATCAGCATTCGAAACGCATGCTTAAAAAAAAAAGGAAAATTTTACCTCTTGTTTAAAAATTCATCTTTTGTTATATATAATACATATATATAATTCATATACATAATATGACACACACATGCATAAATACACATATATATAATACATATATACAATATGACACACATATGCATATATACTCAATTTCCATCATATATGCTATATGCCATACACATGCATATGACACACATTGCATATGAAATATGTATAATATGACTCATAATAGCATATATATAATATGTTACATTGCAATGTCATTATATGACATATATATAATATGACACACATCGCATATATGAATAATAACACAATGCACACACATGCTTGTATAACACACAATGCAAATGCATGTATGGATAATGGAACATGCATATATGTATCTTTGAATCTCTATTCTTTCTTGTATCCTAAACAAATACTATATAAATATATATATATATATATGTATATATATATATATATATATATATATATATATATATATATATACACATATATATATATATATATATATATATATGTGTATATATATATATATATATATATATATATATATATATATACATATATATATATATATGTGTATATATATATATATATATATATATATATATATATATATATATATATATATATATATATATATATATATATATATACATATATATATATATATATATATATATATATATAATGGTAATGTTCCTTAACGTTTTATTTCTCCCATTTGATACGGCACCACGTTCCTTATGCGTACCGTACGTGCCGTACCAAATGTTTCGTACCACCTAGATTCTGTCATGGGAGAGTATATGCCCAAGGTATCTAACCTCTGTTTTGAAAACTTCACACTTTGAGTCCTTAGGAAAGAGAGAATTTTATCGTAACACTTGGAATACTTTCCTTAAGTGTTCCATATATTCCTCTTATGATCTACAATAGATCATAATATCATCCAAAAAGTCTACTACAAACTTCCCCAAAGATGCTATTCATGAGCTTTATGAAAGTGGCGAGAGATGAGACCAAAAGGCATCACCAAAAACACACAGTGCTCATATCTAGTCGTAAGAGGTGCATGTTGGGTGTGTGTAGAAGTGTGAGAGAGACATAAGCACACACACGGAGCACAAACACAAAAAGACATACGGAGAAGACTGATGGATAGAATAGCTCTCTAGTATTGACGATGAACAGAACTAAAGTAAGAGCTGAATAATATCCCTAAGTACAAAGTACCACCACATATGAGTGAATCATCTATGTGGCAAAATGGGAAAAAAAACCTCTAGCCAATGCTAGAGTAAAAAGTGTCTATGTATAAGGAAAAGGTTCGCATCAAAATTACTTGAGGAACACGTAGTGTAACAATCCCCTTGGAGCGAATGATGTAAACACATACAAAAAGTGACAGATCATCCTCTTCTTTGCACTGAGTATGATTATCTGTCTGAATAAATCTATGCAAAGAGGATAGTCCCCAGTGTGAGTACCTATGATGCAATACCTAAGAACTGGTTGATACCTAGACATGAGAAATCGTAGCTTATTGTTTTTATAGTGATGGTTTTAGTCAGAATTGCACAAAGGGTTGTGTTCTTTGAACTTCGAAAGTACATTAATCATCTACCTGATAATTGGAATGTGAGGGTATCTGCCAGATTGATTTAGATATCTGAATGTTCGGTAATGATGAGTATGGTGTTCCTGCTTATTGTGAATATTACTTTGCAAAGAAGATATGCTTATGAATACCTATGGTAGAGTAAAGGTTGTCTTTTACTTTGGTTGCTGTGTTGACTACTTTGGTTGCTGTGTTGACTGTGATGAGACTTGTTTTCTCGAAGCATAAAAAATGCCACAATATTGGAAAGGTCTATGATGCATTGGTCTGAGCTTGACCATAAACATATATATGTACTTTAAACAGATGAGTTAAGGACTATTTGAATGGGAGACTTGGTTGGTTCTATGGTGCCTTGGACAGGCAATCTGTTGTGATGAGGTTCGATGTCTATGAGCATTTGAAAAGTCCCTTTGATTTGGTTGGATACAATAGTGAAATGAATTGTGAAACATTGGCATGAGCCTTATTATTTTGATGCATGTCATGACCCTTACAAATTTATGCGATGTCGCTGGTAACAACATGGATGATGTTCGTCTGACATCTTGGATCATGCTATGATGTTGAAGTGAGCATAATAGAAAGCTTATAATAAAGCTGGTTACAGCGAGTAATATAATACATTGAGTGATGTTCTGTACTTATGGGACCCCACAAAATGGTATGGTTGGTTTTGGTTAGAGGTTGACATAAACATCTAAACCTATGAGATAATTGCATCATCAAAGTTTATGATAAAGTCGGTCACATTGAGTGATTTTCTGCACCTATGGGATTCTCTAAAATGTTATGGTTGGCCTTGGTTACAGGTTGACAAAGACATCTAAACCTACGGTATCATTTGCTCATTATGATTGGTGTTTGTCTCTTTGTTGTTTGCCCCCCCCCCCCCCCCCCCCCCCCCAAAAGATGGAAAAAGGTGATTACTGTATGACTGGCAGTCATACAGAGGTGTGCTGAAAATTGGCTGACAAATAAATATAGATTATTCAGGAATGGAATGTGGAACATTCCCCCTATGTTCGCACATATGGTGGGGATGATTGCAATGACGAGTTTTTCTTTGAGCATATTCTACCTTTAACGTTGGTTATGAATTTGGTAAAAAGTAACCGTGATTGTGTAGTGGAAATTTTGGGTTTGGATGTGCAGATATGTGTGTCCGGCTATGCATACTTATTCATGTGCAGGGATTATCAGTTTGATCCCCTCTGAATGACATACAGAAGTATGGTATTGTCGATTTGTTTTGAGGGATTGTTGTGAGGTTATATTTTAAATACCTTTTTGATGCTTGTTGCTATGACAAGTATTTTTTCTGATATTTTGTTTGATATTTTGTCTGATAAGTGCTGGTATTTTGTCTGATATTGCGTTTTTGGTCCTTTTTGATTAAATGATAAAGTTTTCTGAAGTTTTTTCTATTGGGTATGGAGTTATGCCATGGTGAATTATTTCCTTAGCATGAGAGGTCGATGGTATCAATTTTTCTTGGTTATTACTGTCTGACAGGTGGGAATGTCTAGATTACAGATAGAGCCAAGTATAGATGTGTGCTGTATATTTATGTGTGCAAGTATATGAATGGATCTGCATGTATATATGTGTTCTGCGATGTATATTTATGTATATATGGAGGTATACATGTATGCAGTAGACTTATGTGCAGGTATATTACATGTATGTGTGTGCAGGTGTGTAATTAGTGAAATTGTCTTGAAAAGTCCTCACTGCACTCCTCTACACTTGTCGCGAATCCACTTGATAGAAGACCGAGCTCCACGGAACTCCCCCGCTATCCATCGAACTCCCTCAAAGTCTCTCGACTTTTTCCCAAAGCTCCTTGAAATTCCTTGATCTATAGTCAGGATAGTAAATCCAAAGACTCCTTTAACGAATCCTCCGATAATTTTCTAGAGAATACTATAGCTCTCCAAATTCAAAACTAGCTGAGTGGGATTTTGAATATACAAGTGTTGCATTCCAACAATCTAAACTAAGCATCAAATATTTTCAAACCCCACAAAATTCAGTGTTTGCTGATTTTAGAATGTTTGCATAGTGTGAGAACTACGGTAATGAGATCCCAAAAATACTCTTATGAGCTCTCTCATTGAGCAATTGTTTCTTTGCGTCCTCCACATAGAAGTATAATATTCCCTGGTTGCCCTTATGATAGAGACAACCTATATGGATCTGCAATTGACATGCTTCTTGAACACTTTCTTTGAGAGGTTTTCACTTTAGGATGACTTGGACCAAACGTGAGGATGAGCACAAGAAGCTCAGCCCACTTTGGTATCACTTTCATGGTAAAAAGATAATCATCTTGGATATCATCATTGACATCATTTTTATCTTCTCCATTGGTTAATCTAGATAGATGGTTGGCTTGAACATATGCCTTACCTTTCTTGACTCCAACCTCAAAGTCATATTCCATGAGTAGCAAGAACCATCTAATCAGGTCACTAGTCCTATTCACCAAATACAAGAGCGCTTGGTGGTCTAAAAAAGTTTGAATTTGTAAGACATGAGGTAGTTTGTAAACTTTTCCATTGCATAGACCATTCCTAGGCCTTCTCATTTTGTCATGATATAATTCTTCTTAGCGCTATTTAATTGATGATTGGCATATGCAGTAGGTAAATCCATTCCACCATCATCAATTGGTTGGACTAGGATACATCCTATTGCAGAGTTTGAAGCATCCACATATATATGAAATGGCTTAATTTAGTTCGGAAGGTGACATGGACTGCAATGGATCATTGTCTCTTATAGTAGCTTCATTGTTCTTAATACTCATATATAGATGGCAGTTTTCATTTATTAAGGGCACATCCATAACTAGAGAAACCCATTTTGTGTGTGCAATTTCATAGTTAAAGCCTACTTCCAACAATTTATCCATTTCTTCCTTGATATGTCTCATTGTAAATATATGGTTTCTTTTTGACCGGCTTGGTTGTGCTCATCATTGGAATCCGATGAGAGCATATCTCGAGATCCACCCCTTTCGAGTTTAGGACCATGTGAATACTTCTCTATATTTTCTTAGAGGGCTGATTAATTCCAACTCTTCTTATATGAGATAATTGACAATATGTGTGCGAAGATGCGCACCAATTTCTTGAGCAATTACTACTTTCTTGGTAGCTGCCTTGTTTTCATTGGAATTCCTCGGTATTGCCTTCCCTCTTAAGCATCTCAATGTGGATAGTCGTTTCCTCCATGGTATATTTTTTAAGGTGGTATGAAACTTAAAACACACAGTCCTTTTCTTCCCTCTTTGACTCTTAGTGTTTTTCCTTGGCGTGTTGTTGCTATAAAACTTCTTCAAGGTAGATTATTGACTTAGGTATTCCTCTGGAATCTAAAAGTCCAATCTTGGTTCAGTAGTCTTGGTGTGACTCATAAGGAGTGTTTGCTACATGAGTAAGTTCTCTATTTCCTTGCCTCCAAGTTGTAATCTCCTCTTATCTTTTCAAGTATTCTTTCTTCTCTTTGAGATCCTCATAAATGGATATTCTTGTTGGTACTAGGTCTCTAATATCTTCCTCTTCGTACGTTGCTACTTGCACAATAAAGAGATCATAACCCTCTTCATCTTGACATGGAGTCATGGTCGATTCATTGATTGACACATGTAGAGCGGTAAGGATTTGAGCTCAATCATATGGTTCAAAGTCCTCATCAAAAAATCTCATCTACATTTAGGAGGGATCCTTAATAGGTCTATCAAAATTACACTCCCACTTAATTACCTCATCTCATCTTCTTCTTGCATTTGTTCTTTGAGCTACATGGCACATCCATAAGTGACTGTCATCATGCTTCCAATCCTCATCCTCTATTTTGGATTCATTAGAGGTCCCATTTTTTGAAACATCTTTTGCATTTCAATGGATGGCCCTCCATTTGAGTGGTGGCACATCTTTGTAAGAGTTAGATACTAGATCGATCCTTGTTATCATGCATTGGTGCCACACAGTCATTACATTACCACCCTAGTCTTGAACCACTTGTACTTGGCACAAGAAAGGTCTTCTTGGTAATAGCTCATAGTTGCTTCCCTTCTCCAAATCACAAATGGCAAGAGTATGCTTGAACTCTACACCACACGTGCTCAATGTGATACCTTTTAGCAGTCCTAATGGTTTTCCATCTGCTATGCTACTTGGAGTTTTATTTGAATTGGTTTCAATGTTGGTTTACCCCATTTGATCCATAAGGACTTAGTGGCAACTCCTACACTTGTCCGAGAATCAATGATAGCCATGGTGGTGATGATATCACCATTGTATGTGACAGGAATACAAGCACTCCCTTTGTCAGCCTCACTATATTCACCTATGAACTTGAGTGTCCATTCTTACTTTCTTGGAGTCCAAGTTTGCTTGCCTAGCAAAGTCATCCCAATAGTAAGATTTGAGTTTGATCAGCTCCTCTATAGCAGGTGCACTTCACTTTAGCTTTCTTGAGGTTTTCCAAAGTTCATTGGGAAATCTTTTGATCACTGTCATTCGAGCAAAGAAGGGTAGTTTTTTTGCACTTATAAGTGTATTCATCTGGTCCAATATACCTTGCCAAGGTATTGAGATTTGCATTTTTGCATTGGAAAAAATTCTCATTAACAAGTCCAATTCTTTGGACATCTAGATCACTTATTCTGTTGCATGTTTTGGCTTCAATATCAGTGAAGAGAGATTTGGATACCTACCATGGCTTCCACTTTTTAGTTTGAACTTCTTGCCATGAATGGTCTTTCAATGACTCAGCCATATCTAGGACGTTGGAGTTAAGGCCTTCATCAATTTTTCGCAAGGTTATATTTTCCTTTGAACCTTTTTAATGCCTAACATCATTTTGTGGAATACTAACTTGTATAGGTTCCATAGTCTCTTGAGAGGGCATGTTTGAATGGTTTTTTCCAACTCGTCTTTTCCATTCTTCAAGGGCAACTCGAGAATATGCACTGTAGGTGAATGAATTTTATCCATACGAATATGCACTGTAGGTGAATGAATTTTATCCATACTGACTTAATTTGTCTTTCAAGGTTCTGATTGTAAAGGGATTGGTATAGGTCCATTCACTAGTGTATGGGTTGGTTGTATAGGGTTGTGAGGTTAGTTCATATCATGTTTCATTTGATGGAATAGAGTCTCAAGTGTTTGAGTATTAGAGAGAGGTTGGGTACCTTTTATAACAGTTTTTGAGCTAGCTCATATATCCCCTTTCACATATCTAACCAATCCATTTCTAAGTCAGCTCTTTGATAACACTTTTCATGGTTCTCAATGATTCAAACTACTACTATCCTAGCTTGATAACCTTTCAAGAGGATTTGTAGATCCTCAAGCATTGGGGTTGCCAGTACCAATTTTGCACATTGTTTTTCTTGCTAGAGGTTTTCTCTCTCTCTTTTCTTCGATCTAACTCTAAGTTCTAGCTCTCAGTCATGGAGCCATGAGTCTGATTATGACAAGGAATTGGTCATTTCATCTAGTTTCTTCTTAAGTGAATTTATAGGTCTTTCTCTTTTTTCCTTTCAAGTGGTTTTTCTTCTTTTTTCATTGTTAGATGAGTCTTATGTCTTGTACTTGATCCTCTTTTGATTTCTTGGACTTCTCTTTTTGTTGTCTTTGAACTTGAGTGGCTTTTTGGACTTGAAATGTAAGAATTGTATTAATCTTTAAAAAAATTGGGATCTCCAATTCTCTCCTTTTGGGCTTTAGCCTGTGCCCTAGTAATCACTTCAAAGGGTTTATTTTCACTTTTACTTCCCAAAGGAATATGTGCAACCACATTCAAAAGTGTTACTTTGATGGTAGCTACATTCTTAGGAAAATCTTCAATCACATGGCCCATATCACATCCTAGGCAATATCCAAAGCCTCATTGATGAGTATTTGCTTTCGATTTGGCTTGGAATATTGGGAATTGGAAATTGAAATGATCTCCAGTTCACTTATAGCATGTGCCCTTATGAATTTGTGGTCTTTGTGATGGACCTAAATTGCCGGTGGATTCTAGCTCATTGTAATCATAAGAATCTTGGCCTAATTCATAGATTATGTCTTGGATTATAATCCACTTGCTTTTCTTTCAAGTTCTCATATCCATAGTCATCATTAGGGGAAAAAGTGAACCCTGGATTGGCCTTGTAAGGATCCCTAATTTTTAGGGATTAAAATTAAATTTTTTGTGATTAAGGAGACATTCTAAACCACTAGTGGTATTCTAGAGTAAATTAATATTTTTACAAATGCAATAGAGCATGGCCTTTGGATGCTCCAAGATCTACGGCTAGCATTCATGGGCGAGGAAGTAAAAAAATTCAATGATTACAATAGGGACCCATACTGTGCGCACGCTCTGCAAAGTTTTGGGCCGTTAGATCTAAGCAAATCCAAGGGTAAGGCGCATTTGGGGCTGATCCATCTTGGGGTGCAACAAGAACCATTGGATCAAGCTGAAATCGGAGGGAGAAGAAGGCATCTTATGAGTGGAAATGCACCATCAATTGCCAGCCGTCCGATCGCGCTACTATCCAAGGGATGACATCAAAAGGTGCATTTTTTTTGTCCTTTCAATGTGAGCCATTGGATGAGAGACTTAATCCAAGGGTCCAGATGTATTAGTGCCTTTTTCTAACGGATATGCATAGAAACCACACGATCTGAACTTGATCTAAGGGCCCAAAATGCATCCCGCCTTGACTTTTACAAAAGTGTATAAACCATTGGATCTTTTGGATCATCCAAGGGCTCATATGAATTTTCAAGCTCTCCCAAACCAACCACGTCCAAAAAACCACGAGTTCATGCTTGTTTCATTGCCTTTGACTAGGGAAAAACCATGGAAGCCTATGCCTAGTCTACTACTAGACTGTGGCCACTGCCCTTCTCTCATTGGTGGATCCTTAATCATCCCTTAATCTAAAAGGCCCAAGGAGGGCTCATTTTTTCCCCTAATGTATAGCACTTCATTGCCTCTTAAATCGGTTGATGATTCAATAGGAATTAGTGCTCATTCAAGCTTTTCTTCTAGTATGTATTTAAGTGGAATAACTTGGTCTATTTGAGGAGGCTATTGCCCTAGAATAGGTTGTGCTAGGTTTTACCCAATATGAGTGTAACGAGGTTGTGGCCCTTGAGCAAAATAAGATTGCCTTTGGCTATGGACTTTATACTTGTGGTTTGTATTGTTGATTTTTGTTCATGCTTGG
The DNA here is from genome assembly GCA_020310875.1 of Ceratopteris richardii. NCBI lineage: Eukaryota > Viridiplantae > Streptophyta > Polypodiopsida > Polypodiales > Pteridaceae > Ceratopteris > Ceratopteris richardii. Next base: position 88,497,509 of record CM035429.1, read on the forward strand.
ATGAGATTGGTTCTGATTACATGTCTATTGTGTATGCTGATACATTCATGCATTTTGATTTTTCTAGGGTTGAGCATCTTAACAATTATAGTAACAATCCATAGTGGAATGATTGGTTCCATATCACACCACTAAGAATTGTTATGTGGTGATTGAGAGGGTTTATCCCCATGGTTTTATCTTGGACAAAAGTTGGTGGAATGATCACCATCAAAATACTGGTAATGTCTATTCTATCTAGTTAGACCTCTCATTGTGTCTTCGAGACCCTACGGGGAGATTCAATTTCTTAGCCAATTTGTTTGCTAGATCATCCAAGCATGATTCTTAGTGAACACTAGCAACATTATTTGTCTTTTGAGACTCCTTTGACAACTCTACATTGTCTTCCAAATCAATACATTCCTCTACACATTTGCACTTGATGGTCATCTTATGAACACTAACCTTTGCATCTTGCTACTCGTTAGGACATCAATAAATAATGATACTATCTTCGCCTTGGAGAGTAGTTCACAAGGTGGACATCTAGATATGTATTGTTTGGAGCATCTTGTGGCTAATCGCATCATCTTCAGTCTTGATTGTTTGAAGCTGTGGATCAGAGAGGAGTTGTTATGTATGACTCCTGAATTGAGAATTCTCTAAGGAAATCTTCTAATAATTTATTGAGGTTTGAAAATTTCTCATTCCAAAAGAGGTTGCAACCATGGAGTGAATTCCTTGAGGGTTGAACCAAAGGATTCATATTGAATCACATAATTTTCTACTCTCTCCACACAAAGAATCTGCATGATTTTGCGACGTGGTCATGAGGATACCCATGACCCTCATATACATCTCTCATGCAAATGGATACTTGAGTAGGCCTAACCTCTTGTCCCAATTACACCTTTTGATCAGCATTTATGGCTCTCAAGGATCTTGTCTCTACTTGTTTGGTCTTTGATTGTGTGAATTGGCAACATTATTTCTTGCTTGTGTAAATCTTGAATCTCCATTAACTTGAGAAGCTCTAGCTTGGAGAGTGATAGGATCAACTCTAGGCACTCCAATTACAAAGATAGATTGGCCTCCATAGATATACTTGTATTTGGATATTAGGAAATAAGACTCACAACTCAAATTACATTGGATCCTCATAGACATCCATGTTTGGAACTTTGGAAGACCAAAGTTCACAAACCTTAAGGAAGGATGCACCAAATCCACCTACAAGAGAAAGGATCCAAAACAATTCCCTAGTCTCTATTGAGTAATAGATTTAACCAACAATATTTTAGTACAAAAGGGACTTCTCGCTAGATGTTCTTCTTGATCATAGTTTATGGACAAATACCTATGAAACCACTATGGCCACCACTAGAAATTATAGGTTGTTCATGAGGGACTTCCTTCCCATAGACATCCAACTTGTCTGGATGCTCATAAAATATCTAAAGAGATCCTTTCTTATCCACACACACACACATACATACATACATACATACATACATACATACATACATACATACATACATACATACATACATACATACATACATACACACATAGACACACACCCATACATACACACAAACACACATATACATACACCCATACATACATACATACATACATACATACATACACACCACACACAACTACCTATCTACGTATCTATCTATCCATCTGTCTATTTATCTATCTATCTATCTATCTATCTATCTATCTATCTATCTATCTATCTATCTGTCTGTCTGTCTGTCTGTCTGTCTGTCTGTCTGTCTGTCTGTCTGTCTGTCTGTCTGTCTGTCTATCTATGTATGTATGTATCTATCTATCTATCTATCTATCTATCTATCTATCTATCTATCCATCTATCTATCTATCTGTCTGTCTGTTTGTCTGTCTGTTTGCCTGCCTGCTTGCCTGCCTGCCTGCCTGCCTCTCTGTTTGTTTGTTTGTTTGTCTGTCTGTCTATCTATCTATCTATCTGTGTGTGTGTGTTTGTTTGTGTGTGTGTGTGTATCTATCTATCTGTCTTTCTCTCTGTCTGTCTATCTGTTTGTCTATTTGTCTGTCTGTCTATCTGTCTATTTATCTATCTATCTATCTATCTCTCTATCTCTCTGTCTGTCTGTCTATCTATCCATCTCTCTATCACTCTATCTCTCTATCTCTCTATCTCTCTATCTCTCTATCTCTCTATCTCTCCATCTCTCCATCTCTCCATCTCTCTATGTCTCTATGTCTCTATGTCTCTATGTCTCTATCTCTCTATCTCTCTATCTCTCTATCTCTCTATCTCTCTATCTCTTTATCTCTCTCTATCTCTCTATCTCTCTATCTCTCTATCTCTCTATCTCTATCTCTATCTCTATCTCTATCTCTATCTCTATCTCTATCTCTATCTCTATCTCTCTATCTCTCTATCTCTCTATCCCTCTCTATCTCTCTTATCTCTCTATCTTTGTTATCTCTCTATCTATCTATATCTCCATCTCTCTATCTCTCTATCTCTCTATCTCTCTATCTCTCTATCTCTCTATCTCTATCTCTCTATCTCTATCTCTCTATCTCTATCTCTTTGTCTATCTATCTATCTGTGTGCCTATCTATTTGCTTGTGTATCTATGTGTCTATCTATCTTTGTATCTATCTATCTATCTATCTATCTATCTATCTATCTATCTATCTATCTATCTATCTATCTATCTATCTATCTATCTATCTATCTATCTATCTATCTATCTATCTGTCTGTCTGTCTGTCTGTCTGTCTGTCTCTCTATCTCTCTACCTACCTACCTACCTACCTATGTATCTATCTATGTATCTATCTATGTATCTATCTATCTATCTATCTATCTATCTATCTATCTATCTATCTATCTATCTATCTATCCATCTATCTATCTACCTATCAGTCTATCGATGTATCTATCTATCTATCTATCTATCTATCTATCTATCTATCTATCTATCTATCTATCTATCTATCTATCTATCTATCTATCTATCTATCTATCTATCTATCTATCTATCTATCTTTGTATGTATTTGCTACCTGCGTGCCTGCCTGCCTACTTGCTTGCCTGCCTGCCTTCCTGCCTGCGTGCTTGCCTACCTGCCTGCTTGCCTGCCTTCCTAGCTATCTACCTAGCTACCTATCTAGCTACCTACCTACCCATCTACCTACCCACCTACCTACCTACCTACTTATCTACCTACCTACCTTCCTTCCTACCTACCTACCTACATGTTTGTTTGTTTGTCTATCTATTTATCTATCTATTTGTCTATCTGTTTTTCTATTTGTCTTTCTATCTATCTACATGTCCATCTATCTGTCTGTCTATCTATCTTTTTATCTATCTATCTGTCTCTCTATCTATCCTTCTATATATTTATCCATCTATCTAACTATCCGTCTATCTATCTATCTATCCATCTATCGGTTTATTGGTCTATCCATCTATCAATCTCTCTGTATCTCTATAGTTTATGTATTGCATATAGTTCTTTGAAAACTCTCAGAGCCGTGAACAATATCCATGTAAACCTTCTTGAGATATCAAGCTCAGCATGTGATGATCTAGGGTGACATGTATCATTTTTTCATTTCTCTAACATGTATAGTGGTCACATCGGTATATGTCAGGGATACTTCATTGAGATTTACTAGATTTATCTATTGAGAGTGATGGCACATTTGTTTCTTGCCAGACATTAGGATTTTCCTTATGTACTTTTCTTTTTATATGGCACTTGTATTGTTGTTTTTTAGGTCATTCTTGTACATTTCCTTTATGTAATAGAAGATCATTCTTCCTTGCCTCAATCTGTGTGTGTGCTCCTCTTTGATTGTGAGTGTGTGTGTGAGCTCTCTTCCTTATCTCCTTCCTCGTGACATAGTATTAGAGCCATTGTGGCTGTAGAGAGCTTGTGGAGAAGGCCGATTGTGAAGACTACGTGAGAAAGCATGGAGAAAGTGCTATTTACAATCGACCTCAGATTGCTACAAACATTGGCATGAAGGTAGAAGACCTCAAAATATTTTTGATAGTTATCCATTTAGCGTCACTTGTTTTTGTCAGGTTTTTGTTTCAAAGCCATCTCGATCTCAGTTTCGAGCCCCCAAGGTGGGGCCCATAAAAAACCAAGTCAATTTGCAAAACTATAACTTGCATCCTGTTCGGCAACACTCATATATTCCAGATCTAAAATTTCAAGCGATTTCGTGTATTGTTGATACACGAAAACTGTGTTTTTCTGAGATCGTACTGTCACATCATAGTGCAAGTGTTTAAGCAGAAGTACTACTTGTAGTGTTTTTGCAGTGTTGTGAATTGCTACAGAAATGAAAAATGTAGATGGAGTGAGTCAGCTTATGAGCGATAATCTAGACAAGAATAACTTCCATGCTTGGAGATTCAGAATGATAAATTTTTTGATGGGAAAAGGCTACTGGAAGTACATTGAGGAGAGAATGAAAATTCTTCATAGTTACCAGAGGGGAATCATACTACGGACCAATTAAGAGCATATGAGGAATGGAATCAAGGAGCACGAAAGGTAATGTATTTACTATGTGTTAGCATACATGATAGCATGATTGGGCACATACAAGATGCCAAGAATCCGAAAGCGTCTTGGAATAGCTTGGTCACATTGTATGAGACTAATACAAAGGCACAGAAATTGCAACTCAAGAACGAGTTGCATAGATTGGAGAAAAAGGGCATGTTGGTAAGTGATTACACCCTGAAAATCAAAAGCGTGTGTGAGTTACTTGCATCTATTGGCATGAATGTAGATGATGATGATAATGTGGAAGTGTGCCATCGTGGTTTAGGATCTGCATATAAGTAATTCAGAACATCTGTTTACACTAGGGAAAATATTCCGAATTTCACTGATTTGGTGTCCATGTTGATTATTGAAGAAAAGAATCTTGATGAGGACTCGAACTCCCAAGGAAAACCTACTTTTGAGCACGTATTCTACTCTGGCAGAGAAAGAAGCAGAGGTAAGAGGCTTCGAAAGTGGAAGAGGACATAATAACCGAGACCAAGGTCAATAAGAGAATTATGTAGGAGATAAAGGACAATTTTGAGGCAAAGAGAGCCAAAGAGGCCGCAAAAAGTTCCAAAGAAATGATTTAGGTAATGATTGTAGGTTGAAGAATCAAAATAAGAGAAGGTAACAAAACAATTATGCATCCACAAGTGTAGATGATTCTGAGAAGCTATTCATGGTCCAACATCACATGATGAATACGATGTCTGTTGACGTTTCAAAATCAAATGGTAATCTTTGGTATGTTGATTTAGGTTATTCAAATCACATGATCAGTCATGCAGAATGGTTTAGTAGTTTGCAGAAATTACCAGTTCTAGGATATGTAGAAACAGGTGATGACACATCATACCCTATCGAGCATACAGGAAACATAGCACTGTCTATGGAGAACGGAAAGGTAAAACATCTTGCTGATGTGCTACATGTTCCAAATATAACAAAGAATCTAGTTTCTGTTGGACAAATGGTTGACCAAGGGCTACAAGTCAGGTAGAATGCTAATGGGCTATATGTAGAAGAGTACAAACAAGATGGAAGATTGATTTCCAAAAGAAATAAAGTGGGTAGTATGTTCACCTTAAATGTGAAAATTCTTGAAATGAATGCAGCCATGTTTGCAAAAGCTGCAACAGTTATTGCTGATATAGAGATCTGACACAAATGAATTGGACATGCAAATTTGCAGAGGTTGAAATTGATATAGTCAAAGGAATCGTCAATGGACTACCAAATTTCAAGATTGCAGAGATGCAAACGGTATGTGTAGCATGTCAATTTGGTAAACAGTCAAGAGCATAATTTTCACATGACAAGGATGTTAGTAAGACTGTACTAGAAATAATACATACATATATTTGGGGTCTTTCAAAGACCATATCTATGGGCGGTTGTAGGTTTTATGTTACTTTCATTGATGATCATACACGAAAAATATGGATATATTTCATGAAAGAGAAGAGTAAGATGTTCACTCACTTCCAAAATTTTAAGGCTATGGTGGAAAAGCAGATAGGGAAGTATAAGGTTTGATGGAGGAGGTGAATACATGTCAAATGACTTCAACAACTTTCTTAAAAGTCATGGAATTCGACGTAAGTTTTCATCCAGGTACACACCATAACAGAATGGTATTGTTGAATGCAAAAATAGACATATTGCAGAAATAGCAAGAGCTTTGATGGTTGAGAAGAATATCCCTCATTATTATTGGGCAAAAGCTCTACATATTGCTTTATACATCATGAACAGAATTCCGACTGCTGTTGTAGCTCAAGTTACATCTAAAGAGAAGTTTATAGGTAAAAAGCCAAACTTATCACATATGAAAGTATTCGGTTGTATTGCATATTTACATATTTCGGATGAGTTGAGAACGAAGCTTGATCCAAAAGCAGAAAAATGTATCTTCATTGGGTACTCCCTTGAGCAAAAGGGGTATAAATGTTATAAACCACTCATATGATAGGTGAAGGTAAGCAAAGATGTGATGTTTGATGAAATGTCAAGCTTCTATGCAGATGCCAAAGATGGACTTGATCTTGAACAAAATGACAAAGGAAATGCTGAAAAACAAAATACAGAATCTCAAGTTTTGAGTGGATCAAATGTGCCACCAAGCAATAGTTCCAACTCAAATCCATGGAGTGGAAGTTTGCGTGGAAATTTCAGTCCAACAAATTCATCTACATAAAAGAAGGGTAAAGAAAAGCTTTCTGCTAGTAGTAAAACATCTACAGGTTTTGAAGACATTGATGGAGATTCAAGTGGTTCAGAAAAGAGGCTTGATGAGGAACTTGGATTTCCCTCTATGAAGACTCCAGGAGTTAGAAAGGCACATTGAGATGATACAAGGGAAGTGACAGTGTCATGGACACAAAGCAAACCATCCTAAACCTTAGATTCCATGTCACTTTCTATATCTCATGATTGGTTCAAAATTTGGAGAAACCAATGCTTCCATTGCATTCATCCCAAGATTGACTGTCTATTTGCTGAATTCTGACACCTGGAGGTCTTGTTTCTAGTTGATGACATCATCAATGATATCATCAACTCGTAACCGCTCTTGAACTGTCCTTGGGAAACCTATGTTCCAGTTCGAGTTCTAGTCTTGCCTCCTACTCTAGTCTTGTCTAGTCTTGTCTAGTCTTGTATTTTGGACATACCCTCTTGTCCTATTGTAATCTAGTAGTTGAGATCCTTTCAATTTATTTCTTGTAGCTAGTTCATCTCCCTGAAGGGAGTTCTTGTAATCCCGAGATCTTGCTCCATACTTACGATCCCGGGTTGTGGGATCTCCTGTATCATCTCTAACTGAGTTATCTATACCTATCGCTTCCGGGTTGTGGGACTTCTTATATCAGCTACATATTCTTGTACTATTTTCCCTACGTGGGTATTCTTGTAATCAGAAGCATAATTCCGAAATCTTGTCTACTGTAGTCAGAGAGCACAATCTAGTGCTCCCGCGACATTTTGGCAAGACTACCTTTATCAAGATCAGGCACCATGGAGATTATTCGTGAAGAAATATTTTTTGCACTTAAAGTTATCCAACAACAAGTCCAAGAGATAGGAGAAAGCAAACAAAGGATTAAGCAACAAAATATTCAAGATGTAATCACAGAACTTCAAAGGCAAATCTAAGAGCTCCAGATCATTGTAAATCAATCTTCTTCAAGTATCCCCGTAATAACTAACACGAAGAAAAGTCCAAAAGTGAGCATGCTTGAGAAGTTTGATGGGAGAAGATCAAAGTCTCGAGGATTTGTGTAACAAGTGAAGCTATTCATAAGGATGCAACCAGACACGTACCTAGATAATGCTTCTCAAGTAGGACTCATAGGAGCTCTATTATGTGGTCCTTCTCTTTCATGGTTCGCACCTATCCTTGAGGAGGATATGGATACTCTGCATTAGAATTCAGACAAATCATTTGTGACCTCACATGGCACGAGGATTATTTTATCAACCAATTTCGATGGGGCTTACGTGATGATGCCAAGGACCTCATGTTAACCATGCCTAAGGTAAATACTTTGAATGAATTCATGAATCAAGCAATTGAGTGTGACAATAGGTTGTTTGAGAGAAAGCAAGAAAGAAGATTTCTGTTCACTATCGAGAATACAAGTTTATCTCAATTCCTGGAAACATATGTTGGAAGAATCTCAACCAAAGCCCATGCAGTTGGATAACATTAGGGTTAACCGACTTCCACGAAAGGAAAGAAGACATCGAAAAGACATGGATTATGCTTTTATTGTGGAGATCATAGTCATATGGTATTCAAATGTCTTAAGAAGAAGAAGCAAGTTGGAATTAGGACCTCTACAATCACCATCTCATATCAAAAGGATCATCATCAAAATCAAAAGAGGAGTACTTCCCATCATGGGAATCATGGCCTTGGTCCTGTACCTAGGTATACTACAAACCCTTTTCAATTTCATCATGGATATCCATCATCATCCTATTCCAGTACCACATATCAAGAACTTTACAAAGACCAAGAGCTATGAAGATTCAAGTCCTGGAAAATCTTAGAGTCACATAACCGCGCCTCATGGAACTCGTCGCTTGAGAGGAGGTGATGTCATGGACACAAAGGAAACCATCCTAAACCTTAGATTTCATGTCACTTTTTATATCACATGATTGGTTCAGAATTTGGAGAAACCAACGCTTTTATTGCATTCAAAACATTTAAAACCCCAAGATTGACTGTCTATTTGCTGAATTCTAACATCCAGAGGTCTTGTTTCTAGTTGATGATATCATCGATGACATCAACTCGTAAATGCCCTTGAACTTCCCTTGGGAAACCTATATAAAGAGGGGTTGGCCACATTCATTCTCAGTCTTGCCAATGTCAGTCTTGGGAGCTCAAGGAGTCTTGATCACCAAGTAATTACTTTCAAGTTCCAGTTCAAGTTCTAGTCTTGTCTCCTTCTTTAGTCTTATCTAGACTTGTATCTTGGACATACTCTCTTGCCCTATTGTAATCTTGTAGTCAAATCCTTTCGATTTATTTCTTG
>CM035429.1:88514108-88516608 GCA_020310875.1 Ceratopteris richardii
TCATCCTTCGATTTGATAGGATCTACCCAAACTTTTCTAGTAGCATCATCTATGAAAGTGACAAAGTAAAGAGAACCACCTAAGGACCTAGTGGGCATAGGACCACACATATCTGTATGAACAAGATCTAAAGGCTGAATTGAAGAGTCAATGTGCATTCTATGCACATTTTTGGTTTGTTTTCTATATTGACAATGCTCACAAAATGAAAAATCACAGAAAGATAACACATGTAAGTAGCCAAAACGAGAAAGATTTTCCATTCCACTACAAGATAGATGGACCAAAAGAACATGCGAAATAGAAGCCATAGGTTGTTCAATAACAACTAACAAGTGCTCATTCTGATATACAAATAAAGGATAAAATAAGCCAACTTTGTTTTTTTTTGCAATAACCATATTGCCCTTTGATATATGAAAGGACTGAGCATAGAAGACCACCTTGTAACCAAGGTCATCAAATTGACCGACCAACATCAAACTGCATGATAGCTGAGATACATGGCATACATTATGCATAGTAAATTTTGAACCATCAATGAATTGCACAACCACATCTCCAATCCCCACAACGTCACACTGGTAAGAAGAGACTTTGCTGCATAATTAGAGAACCATTCTCTATGTGTTGTCACATGGAAAGAAGCACCAAAATCTAGGAGCCACGTGTGGGAAAAACAATCACCCGTAAGAGCCTTACTTGGCACAGTACTATCAAGAACACATCAACATCATCAGAAATAACATTAATTTCTTCAATCTTCACCGTCAAAGTAGATGGTGCAGGTAACTGTTTAACATGACCATCAATATTATGTCCTTTACCTTTAGCATTCTTTAATGCATAACAATCTTTCTTCATGTGTCCTTTCTTATGACAATAATGGCATTCGATATCCCTCTTCCTTGATTTACTTCTACTCTTATTCCATTGATCATTATTTTCCTTGTTCTTGCTCTTGCCACGTTGTTGATTCTTTCCTTGGTAAGAATCACGAACATTATATGCATCTCCACTCCGAGTGCCAACCATAGATTTTCTACGAATCTCCTCACTTAAGACTGCTCCACATATGTCATCATAGACAAGTTTACCACCAGGTGCACTATTGCTAATAGCTATGCAAAATGTATCCCATGATGATGGCAAGGTACATAACACCAATACTTCTTTCATTTCATTATCATATTGATTTTCTAAGCCTGTAACTGGGAGAATATAACATCAAACTCATTTAGATAATTAGCAACACTATCTATGTCCTTCATGCAAAGGTCATATAATTTTCTCATCAGATACACTTTATTTGATGCCGTCTCTCATATGTATTGCATAACTTCTTCCAAAGCTCCTCTTCACTTTCACAGTCTAATACTGTAAAGTAAAAATTATCAACAAGGTGCAAGTGAAGGATAGACCTGGCCATTTCATCTAACCAATCCCAATCATCTTCATCCATGTCAGCAGGCTCCTTTGGAATCCCATTTACTGGCTTCCACTGACTCCTTTGAATCAGCACATCTTTAATCTGATTCTTCCATAGAGGAAAGTTTGTGCCATCAAATTTTTGGATCTCAAAATGGTCTTTGCCCTGCAAGTTATTTCTCCTTCTTGGAATATTGGCACTAGACCCTGATCCACCAAATGTGCATGAGACCTCTGATGCCATGATGGTAGAGAACTGAATAGAATGATAATGGAGCTAGAAGAGTCCAAACACTGACAAATAAGTGTATCAAGGAGTACATCGACCACTATATAATTGACAAAACCAAAAATCTGGAGAAATTTTACCAAAGTATTCTCTACAAAATGAGCATATGACCAATGTCAAAATATCATAAAACTACAAGTACTGACATGTTTACGTGCATAATGACTCACTGACTCCACTACATATAACCAGTTGTCCAATAGAAGCCAACTAGGCTTATCGAACACCTATGAACAACTATCATACATCTCCTATGGTGAGGTTGGGTAAGTCTTCCACCTGCATCACTGAAGAGAGCCCGACATTTGGGTGTCTCCTAGTTAAGGAAACCTCACCATGACCCTCTTTATCAAACGTAAAAGGATTTATGCAGAAAAACGTAGCCGCTATATCAATCACCACATGGACGTACATAAGCGGTATCCACAGATGCTTTAGGAAAAAACCTGCATAATTTGCAGCAGCTGCTCCCACCAAAATTGAAAACCTTTCAAGACACTTCTAGTTTTACTAGTGTGGCTGAAAACATAGCCCCAAAGTTTGATATTTATTGTTGGAGAAGTACAAAGAACACTCTTCTTCATGTTCTAGGACCTATATAAAGAGAACTATGTGCTAAAGTACTCCAAAATGGCTCCAAAAACACCGCAAAAATGCTTCCAAAAAAGGCTTTGAAAGCAAAGAATAAAGCTTTGAGGGACCAAAACATGTTTAAGGTAATGTTAACCTTAGTCTTTCCCCTTCTTCAGACACCACAAGAGTGTATCTTAGTGGGAAGAGATT